>JBBPKO010000037.1:21165-48475 GCA_038089295.1 Xerocomus amazonicus
AATTTGTGAATATGCTCAATGAAATGCGCTTAGGGAAATTGGACGATCATGCGATCCGAGCTTTTCAGAAGCTTTCAAGGTCACTGCATTATGACGATGGGATCGGTCCAACACAACTGTAGTGTTTCTTCCTCCTTTTTAAACATGTGTTGATGACGTCGCAGGTATCCAACTCGAGTTGAAGTAGACCGGGCAAATGAGTCAAGGCTGCGCGCACTCTCGGGCCAAACCATACAATATAACGCTATCGATGTTCCGGGTTACGATTCGAACGGCGTCCGGGTATCAGAACAGCAGATGGAGAAATTGTTGTGGCGGCTTGTCGCCCCGCAGGCTATCCAACTCAAGGTTTGTTCGACCATCGTGTATTTCATTTTACTCTCACCATGAAATAGGTTGGTGCCCAGGTTATGCTGATCAAGGTACAGTCCTGGTTGTTCTAATTTTTCCTGGAAATAACTTTCATTCACTCAGAACATGGTTCAAGGAGAGTTAGTGAATGGTTCAGTCGGACAAGTTATCAAGTTCTCCACTACCAAAGAAGCGATGCAAAACAAGGTGGAGATTGCTACGGAAGAAGGATTGCGTGGCTCGCAACGTGATATAGCACAAGTAGCCGCGAGGTTCGGTGGCTCGATGTGGCCCGTTGTTCGCTTCACGAACGAGAGGGTGCTGCTCTGTGTACCGGCCGACTTTACGGTGGACAATGCTTCTGGGGAGATGGAGGCTAAACGTCGACAGGTGTGTAGATCGATGCCAAGTAGACCACCTATTGAAGATATTCTAGATTCCCCTTATTCTTGCATGGGCGTTGAGTGTTCACAAATCACAGGGGCAAACGCTAGAACGCGTAAAAGTGGATTTGAGTCGCACTTTTGAGAAAGGACAAGGTTGGTCTTATATTTGATAACTGACTGGGGGGGGGGGGCATTGCCTGATTGTGTCTAGCTTATGTCGCACTTTCTCGAGCGACAAGCATGCAAACTCTTGAAGTCTTGAACTTTCATCCGAGCAGGTAAGCGAGACCAACCTCGATAGACATCTGCAGCCTTGATTAACGTTGCCCAGTGTGATGGTACATCCTCGAATTTTGGCCTGGTACAACGATCTGGAAAAGCAGAGGTTGTTGATGAATGATTTGGGGGGGACTGGAGAAGAATGGTCGGACGATGAAGTCCAAGAGGTTTTGTGGTGCTAGCAAATGTTTTATGTATATACATCATACTTGCCCTTCATATCCTGTTACGTACTAACCAGTGGATCTGTCCACATGCATGCCGCGGCCGCTGTGGGTCCGCCAACGCCCACAACCTATGAATACTTGTTTTCTTCCGGGTCATGAGTCACAATCGGCGGTATTATGCGGTGCGTATTGGACGCCAGGGTTCACGCATATATGACAACTACCTCGAGGTAAGTGAATTGTAAGCACTTTCCGGAAATCGCTCACGCCTTGAATCTTTTAGTTTGCGGCTGCAGTGCGTTTTGTTTCCGTGGTTGTGCAACCACGACGTCCTAAACTGTTGTAACTTCAGACCCTTGGATTCAGTGGTTCTAGCGGCAAAGGTTTCGACAACATACATGACGCACAAGACTGGCTGACGGGGTTCCAGTTTGGTTCGTTTCCTAGCGTTCAGACCACGTTCCAAACCACGAGTGAGCATTCCCGAGGATTTGTGATTAGTCGTTCTATGGCAGAACAGGTAAATCTCATACTGGTTTTCCCGTCTTCGTACCGGATTGCTAGACATCAATTACAACCTGAATGTGACCAATCAAACGCAAGTCAATGCAGGACCCACTCCATCCCCAGCGCCAACGGCGACACCTGCTCCCCAGCAAACATTTCCTACACATAGTCTTTCCAAGCCCAATCCAACGCCGGAGGTTCCAGGGAAAGTCAGAGTAAATGAAGTCCTGGTGGTCGCAGAACCCCTCGTCGAACTCTCGGATGAGCAAAAGAGTATCCTAAATTTGGTCAAGTCTGGCCAGAACATTTTCTTTACTGGACCAGCTGGTGACACGTCTGTGAACCATACACAGGGCCATCGTATTGATCATCGCATACAGGCACGGGAAAGTCAGTTCTGCTCCGCGCGATAATTAGTTATTTACGTTCGGTACACGGTTTGGATATCGGGGTTACCGCTCCGACTGGAGTCGCTGGCTTGAACGTCGGCGGGCAGACGATCCATTCATGGGCAGGTATCCGGCTCGGAAAAGAGCCATTGGAGATGCTCAAGCGGAGCCTCAGTAACGACGCAAAGAAGCGGTGGATAGCAGCCAAGGCTCTTGTGATTGACGAAGGTGATTGTATCTCCTGTGTGGTTAGAATGATGCTGATTTGCGTTAGTATCAATGCTAGACGGGCGCTTATTCGATAAACTGGTAAGTCTGGTAGTGCTTGGAAGATCCGACAGAAAGCTCCCATGGAGAATCTAGGAAGCTCTTGCGTGTTGTGTGCGGGATGACCATCGTCCATTTGGAGGTATTCAGGTAACTTGATTAGGTCCCGCCGTCGAGCGATAAATTTTATGCATTTTTAGCTCATCACTTCAGGCGACTTCTTTCAATTACCACCCGTGCCGGATCAGGACTCTACGAGTAGAATTGACGCCACATTCGCATTCCAAGCCCGGAGCTGGCACCGATGTATAAACCATCTAGTAGGACTTACCAAGGTTTTCCGTCAGAAAGATGATAGTACGTTACTCTCTCTCCGACGTCGTGCTCTTTTCGATGGTATTGTTTCAAGTATTCATCGACATGCTCGCGTCGATGCGAACCGGCGTCCTGGCAGACAGGCAAATCAGAGAATTCCAAAAACTCTCCCGTGAATTACATTATGATGACGGAATTAGTCCTACCCAACTGTGTGTTTTTCATTCACCTCAAAGGTATTATCTGAATCACATTCACTTAGGTTTCCTCTTAAATCCGAGGTGGAGCAGCACAATCTCAAATGCCTCGATAAACTACCGGGTGAAATAATAGTGTATAAAGCAATGGACGCACGTGGACACGACATATTTCAAAACCGTCTTACAGTTCAACAAGCAGAAAAATTACTTGAGAAGCATGCCTGTCCAAAAGAAGTCCCGTTGAAGGTGGGCGCTCAAGTGATGCTACTTCGTGTATGCTGTTTCTCTCTTTCATTATCTCGTACTAACACTCCATCGTCTCTGTAGAATACGTTGCAAGGAACGCTCGTCAATGGTTCGCTGGGCAAAGTTATCGAGTTTGTCAGCATTCACGAAGCACAGCAGCGATATATTGCGATAGCTGAGCCGGACCGACGAAGTGAAGGTCAACCAGCTCCCGATGTTTATATGCCGGACGCCAACGAGGACGCACCTGGTCTTATCGCACTGGATCACCATACATTTTCAAGGGGCCAACTCTGGCCTCTCGTCAATTTTACGAATGGGATATGTTTGCTGTGTTCACCTGTCGAGTTTACCGTAGAGGGTTTGAATGGCAATCTTGAGGCTCGACGGCTTCAAATTCCGCTTGCTCTTTCCTGGGCCATGTCTATACACAAATCGCAGGGACAAACGCTGAGCCGAGTCAAGGTAGACCTGGGTCGGATATTCGAAAAGGGTCAAGGTGAGTGACTCGCCTGGCCCTGGCGATTTATTATTGTTCACCGCGCCCATGCGGTTTAGCATACGTTGCTATTTCACGCGCTACGTGCATGGAGGGGCTGGAGATTGTCAACTTTGACCCCGTGAGGTAGGCTTGCAAAAGGCTATCGCATAGTATATTTGCTTACAATTTTACCCGAGGGTTATGGCTCATCCAGCTGTCATCGATTGGCAGAGACAATGGGACGGGGACAGGCACTGGGAGGAGGAAATGGACAGTGATTGGGCCGTATCACAATGGCATGATTCATTTCACGAATAAGGTTGAGTCCCGCCGTCTTGTTATGCAAATACAATACATCGTGTATACCCTATCTAAGACTGAAAAAAGCGAACCTCCCGAGCTATACTACACGTTCGATGGTGCATCAAAGCGCTGACGTATCGGGTGCTCATTCGCGGCTGGAAGGGAAATAGAACTAGACTGCGGTGATGGTGCAGATGGCGAGGGCGGTAGGGAAATCAGAATAGGTAGTTCTTCGTCGTTTGGCTCTTCTGCGGGGCGAGACAGAATGGGAGGGACGTCCATTGTCGTCCTGATAGGCGAGACCGGATTATTAGCTCGAAGCGAAGGATGAATACTATGCGCTGGTCGAGGTGGTAGGCGGGGAGCAAAGTCTTCATTTTGTCGAGGGGACAACGACCGTGGTGAAAAGCTCCCCACCCTCGTGTAGGATGAGCCATAGTTGTATGCCGGCACTGGCTCTCCAGGCGGGGCATCAGGCAGCGGAGGGGAACTACTTGGAAGCGGGTCGTCGAAGAGTTGGGAGCTGTTTTGAATCAGATCATCTACCCTCGTATCCTTTTGAAGCAAAGGTCAGTGTTTAACAAACTCTGACGACAAATGTTAAGCACCTTGATGTTCTGGACGCTGAGCAAGTCGCCACCCTTTGGTACATCGTCTTCACCAAATATAACGGTACCAAACACAATTGCCAGGTTTCTGACATCCATTTTATTTTTATCCGAAAATGCGGCGACACGTGAGAGATGTTCCACAACAGCTCGCAGCGTCTCTCGGTGAATTGCTGGCAACCTTCGAATCTTGGAACGCATTTGGGCTACCAGGTCTCCTGCTTTACATACAAGATCAGGTGACTCGCGATTGTCTTGCGAGAAGAATTGACGTACCTCGACCCTCCATGCACTCGGTACGATCCGACAAGGAATACCTGAATAAGGGCTCTGGTAACTCGCGTAGATATAACTAGTATGCGTCAGTAAATCACCATAGCGCAAGTGAGAGGCATACCTTCAAAAGCGAGGAAACAGCATACACATCGTCGGTCAATCTGTTAAATATGAAGGTACCCTCGTTCCTTTCTATCTTGCGCTGCAGCTACGTCTGTGTCAGTAAGAAACCATGGTACAACAAGTGTATGGTCCGCACATCTTGTACAATAGCATGGCGACCTGACACCTGTGAAGTTAAACGGTAAGACTGAAGGATCAAGAGACAGTAAAAAGTACTTACGCGGTAGATACCTTCCGATTCCAAGCCTCTCTCATCAACTTCTTGTATACAGATTCGGACAATCTTTGGGATCTCTGCCTCGCCGAGACCCCTAGAAGTCGCGTAATCCACTAAGCTAACACCAAAGATCAAATCACTACACTCTCCAACGTTGTAGTTATAATATAACATGGATTTCGGAATTAAGAATGCCAAAGCACGGGGGATATGAGTTGCCACAAGGGAGACATCTTTCTCGGGTGATATCCTTGTAACCATTGATCTCGCGTGTTCGGAGAGCTGTGTCTGCGTCATGGTGGTTGCGCTACTGACAAATGAGTCCACGATCATTAAACTCCGAGCATGCCTACGTCATGTTGTCAACATATTTTTCCAGAACACCCTTGACAGTGGTCGAATAGTCGCGAATGAAGCCTTCCAAACTCTGAAATCTCGTTCAGGACATAGATAGCCATAATAAAACGACGTACCGCATAAGCATTCTCCAATATCTTTGTTCTACGGAGCCGAAGAGTCTCCAGCCAGTGAACACCTTTTCGGTATTCTCTATCTGAAATGAAGATGAACAAGGCGATGGGAGGATTATGGGGAGAATGGGCTGACCAGCCTCATCGGCTTCGCGCTTCGCGCGAACTGCCCGAAGCGCGTTGTTTTCAGTACGTACACCTAATGTCTCCTTGACTGTAGAACCCTTATCGAGGAACGTAATCAATTGATTGAGCTGCTTCTTACCTACAAGAAATCAATCAATTCCCGACATGCAAACGGGAGGAGATCTACGTACCATGATGCGCAAAATCAGAAAATGTCGTGCCAGAATTCGATGGGGAACGGTTTCGGGCCACATGTGTTGTACCCGAAGGTCTACGGTCGAGAGGTCGAAGAGGTTGGGGTGCAGTCACAACGGGTCTCGAGGGTAAGACAGGGTTTGAGCGGGAGTTCGACATGGAGGTCCCGCCAGTTTCACCGTACGGTGCATTCAAGGGGGCTTGGGGTGGGGCAGACGCGGCCGCTAGCTTGTAATCCTGAATATGAATGAGCGAAATACGCAAGGTAGGGGTAGAGTACTCCACCTCTACTTCTTGGCACTTTCTGAGGTAAGCACGCTTCAGTTTGGGTAGAGTGTTTTCGGCGTAATCTGAGTATGCAGAGTAGGATTCTTTGAGATCTTCCTTGATGCGTTTACGCGTGCGTTCCTGAGTTTCCTGGTGCAAAACCCAGCTTAGCGGCGATGATCGTGTGATATCGGGGACAATGCACCTTTAGTGCCATTAAACTGTTGACAGCGTCCGAAGTGAGTGTTGCGAGGAAAGCCTGTCTCGTCTGCGCCTCTGGTGGAGATGGCTGAATGCTATCGAATGTGGACAGTGCAGTGGTCAACGAACCTCTCTCTACGTTATCTCTGACTTCGCCCCACGCGCGGCGAGCTGTGCTGAAATCTGTACGATCATCCAAAAAGGCATCAATAGACTTGGTTTTCCGATGCAGTTTGAACAGGGATTCGACACTATCAAAGACGCGTCATGATGGGGGAAGAAATACAATTCAAGATGGGCTCACTAGACTTCCTCTATACGTTTCCTGACGTGCTCAGTTATTTCTAAGGGCGTCGCCGCATCGTTCGCGGGGATACATACCTTTCCTGGAAAAAGCCAAGGAACGAGTCTGTGAGGAACTTGAGATGGTGTTCGAACAATGGCAATGGACCAGACTGAATGGAGGGCTCTGAGAGAGATGGCCTGGTCTGCACGACGGAATCAAACGAATCGGTCGTTGAAGATTGTATCGACATGATGGAGATCGACAAAGTACAAAAAGCGAGATGATGCCCGCCTGAGACCCAACTTTCCAAACATGTACATACAGAACTGAACTGACTGATATGCTCAATGCTCAACTCGACGTCCGTTTCTTCTCCATCTCCGAGTGAAGATTCTGAGGGAGGCCCTGCTCTATCCCTGTCGGAAACTTATCAGTACCGTTAGCGTAGCGCACATCGCCATGGTGAGCCTACCAAGGAAAAAGTCATGGGGGTCCAAGGTCTCGTCCCTGCCCATTAAGATATCGAGGTGGATGTTGCTCCGTCGCATCCCTGGCATATGTGGGTTCTGCGAATGCGTTAGGCGCCGCAGAGATAGCGTCGTGATCACGCGAGCTTACCGCTGCGACGATCTTGCGCTCCATGAGCAGACGTGCCGGTGCATGTACCCCATACAGATTACGCAACATAGTCAGCTTGAGGTTGTCTTGTGTCTCCTCCCACTGGATGCCGTTGAGCTACTAAAAGGGAAATGCGAGGTGATGCTTACACGCGAGAGACGACCCTCGATGTCGTCCCTTGACTTTATTTCTGCAGCGATGCTACGTGGACCATACTGGAGCGCGTCATGTAGTCCGAGACTGTTGGCTGTTGCAGACACAGAGGCCGACTTGTCTTGTGTGGGTGGAACGAGGCGCAGAGAGTTCTGATTGAGCACCATGGATAAGATGGAAGAGAGGGAGCAGAAGGGACGCGTGGTGGATATGATCGCGTGACATGGATGTGACCGAGTTGTGACTTCCCCCACATCTCCTCTATAGCTTGTCTGTGCAGTGCATATAAGCAACTCGTTCTCATCGTTCCCGCCCCTTCGTCTCTTTCTCTCTTCCTCCATCTTCACAACACCCCCATTCCATGTCATCGAGACATTCTCGCTCTTCTAGCATCCCTCTCCGGGCTGCAGTCCCGTCCACTCCCGCTCGACATATAGAATCTGTCATCTCTATACCCTTCTCCACCAGTCCCACCCAGTTGCGCACCCGCGTATCGAGCCACGGATGGCCCCCACGCAACTCTCCCGGAACCATAGGCGTCCCACATGGCGTACGTGGAAGCAGCTCTATCACCTCCAGCCCTCCAGCCAGGCCGACTTCTCGTTCTTTCTCTCATTCTTCCGTCCTATCCGGACGAGGTACCACCTCCCAATACACCGCTTATGAACCTCGTGTAATCAGGGCCGACTCTGCTCGTACGATCGATACTCTCTGTCCCCATAATTCCTCCACGTCTCCCAGCTCACCCACCCGTGTAAGACGAACAAGCTCCGCTGGCACTAGGGCACGCAGTGCGCAACGACCCTCTGTCGGTCACACTTCTCCCTCCACGGAAGCAGTTCCGTTCCTCCGTCCTGCCTATCTGGAACATTCCGCCCTCCGACATTTATTGCAACCAGAATCATCCCCACTAATTCACATACCTAAGCCAGAACTGGTCGTAAGACCAGATTCTATGAGTGGTAGACGCATGCGACGGTCACCATCCTACGATAGCGACGAAGATGACATGAGTCCTCCCCGTGAGGTCCGGAAAAGCGCACTACCTCCTGTGACTGCGTCTTCACCCACGTTGTTGTTACCCTCACGCTGGTGCGATGAATACAGGAGTCCGCATCTAAGTGTATGCGGGGACGGGCGAGAACTAATCTACCAGGGTGCGTCGTTTGGTCTCTTTTCCCATGTCCTAACCCCAGGCAGCTTCCGGAGGTTCTGACAAAGACGCGGCAACTGCCCGTACTGTTGTTCCTGTGCCACCCGCGTGCGGAATATTTTACTACGAAGTAGAGATTACTAGTAAAATCTCGAAGAGGTGTTTCCATCTTCATTCCCGCTTGCGCACGTTCTGATTCTCGCCGTTCAGTCGTATAAGCGTTGGGTTTGCCATTCTAATGCTTGTCGGAACTGAATTAATGACGTGTGATTCCCAGGTTCATCACTCGCGACGTCAAAGTATCACGCCTCCCAGGATGGGAAAAGAATTCGTGGGGGTATTGCGGGGAAAGCGGCACGGTGTGTTCTGGAGACAAGAACGGATTACCTTTCGGAACTGCGTTTGGAGGTACAACTGATCAGATTACCAGCCAATAACTAAACAAGTCTGACCCTGTTTATTTCTAGTCGGAGACATTATCGGGTGTGGTATCGACTTCACCCAGAACAAGGTATTCTACACTAAGAATGGCGCTCTCCTCGGTACGTCCCGCTTGAGTTTGGCTGGATGATTTCATGACGTACAATTCTGTTCAGGTACAGCGTTTGAGAATGTTGGTAAAGACTGCGACCTTTTCCCAGCTGTTGGCCTCAGTTACACGAACGAATCTATCCATGCCAATTTTGGACAAGAGGCGTTCAGGTACGACATAGAAGACCATGTGCTTCAACAGCGCAACCACACCTGGGCTAAGATTCAGTCCACTCCATTGACGTGGCCTGGGGAGAGATCCCGTTCACATGGTACACCTGCTAGTATTGCTAATTCCATTGCCGATCCGAGTGACAAGATTCCGCTCAACGACCTCGTCTTGTCTTACCTTTCGCACCACGGCTACGCGCGCGCGGCGCGTGCATTCGAGTCCCAGTGTCACGCGCGTGGTGGACTTTCTGCCGGCGGGCCGTCTGTCGCGCCCGCAACAGGTCATACGGTTGTCACGTCAACATCTGTGGATGACTATGTCATGGACATGGACATGGGCGACGGTCCTTCGAGTGCCACTGCACCCAGGCCTACTCTCTTGGCTCCTATCCCAGTCGACGATATCGAGCTTCGCACCCACATTATCCAATCTGTTGTTGCTGGGGATGTGGATACCGCATTAACGGCAACACGCAAACACTTCCCACTGGTACTTCAGGCTGACGCTGGACTCATGCTATTCAAGCTCCGATGTAGAAAATTTGTCGAGCTCGTATTGGAGGCGGCAGAGTTGAAGAAGAAGATGGCGGCAGAAGAGAACGAGATGAATGTGGAGATTTGTGGACCTGTATCCAGATCTGCTTCTGGGTCTGCCCTGGAATCGGTGAGCGAGGACATGGTTGGTAGCGATGGAGGTGTTATGGTGGATGGTGTAGGCATGGACGTTGACGACGGCGAGGCAGAGATTGACACGCCCGACCTCGCACAGATGAGCATGCCCACGAGCAGCGCTCCGATCGCTATTAGGCCGAGTCGTAAGCCTTCTGTCGTCTCACTCTCTTCCACCAGCAGCTGGGCTGGTGCAACGGCCGCGCAGTATGGATCCGCTCTTGAGAGGGCAGTTGCGTACGGACAGGAGCTGGAATCCGAATACAAGAACCGGGCGGAAGTCCGTGCGATATTCAAACGGACATCGGTGATCATGGCTTACGATGATCCGTTAGAGGCAGGAGGGGACGCAGCCGAGGTTGCGGGGCAGGGTGCGAGGGTGGCCCTCGCTACTGAACTCAATCAGTCTATTCTGCGTAAGGCGCGTTTTGTTGTGTCCGCAGGGAGAGGAACTGATGCCTTGCAGAATCTCAAGGACGGCCGGCGCATCCTTTACTTGATCGGCTTTACCGGCATACTGCAGTATGTCTTACCCAGCTAGCGCTGATGGGCAATGGTGCTGCGGCATTTGCTGACATGCCCAAAGAATTTCTTGACGCCTAGTAGTATGTGTACTGGTTTAGTCGGGTCATCTAGGGATGAAGGACACTAGTGTATACTAACGGACCCTGTACATCAGTTGTGCGAAGACCTCACCTTTACATAAAAGTTGGGAGGAGTGCAGGATCTGAAATTGCAGTATAGTATGTAGAATAAGGATACAGGGGCAGGATAAGAGCGATAAACGGATGGAAAGCGAGCAAAATGGGGTACTTGTGCGATCATGCGTTATAAACGAGGGTGATTTATGCGACAGTGAAGGATTCACCGCATCCACACGCATCTTTGATATTGGGGTTATTAAAGACGAATTTAGAGCTGCGGGCAAAAAATCACAGTGAGCAGGACAATCCCTGGAGGAAAAGAAGTGATCCTTGCCTTAGTGCGTCCTCTTTCCAATCCATCTCACTGCCAATGATGGAGAACAACGCTTTACTGTCTATGAGTACGCTCACACCATCCTGTTCGACGACTTCATCAAATCTGCCAGGTTTATCGACATAGTCTAGATGATAGGACAAGCCGGCACAGCCCTTGTTGCGGACGCCAATCCGGATGAGTTGGGGTGTCGGGCTGTTGAGGAGCCCACGGAGTCGCAGGACTGCCTGAGGCGTCTAGGAGATGTGTGAGTGAAGATTCGATGGGAAACGAGAGCACGCACGATCGACAGGGCAGCCTTGGTAGCGCGGATGGTCGGTCTCGGGCGGGGTGCCTTTGGGACGGGTGGAGGAGGGGCCGCAAGCTGTGGGGCCGCGGGGTCAGTGCGCGGGGTGCCGTTGAGGATGGTTGGTGGTTGTTTCGGGGTTGGTGCAGCGGAGAGAGCGGACATGATGGCATGGCGGGTGCTCAGCGCACGGCGAGTGGACCAGGCGAGCAGGGACAGCATTTGGAAGATCTGGCTCAACCCGTCCTGGATGGGATGACTAATCTCATATATCCCAACCACCATGTCGACCGTGCTCGCGACTCAGGTCAGAAAGCACACCACCGCACGTCCAACCCGAGCGGCTGGGCGATACTGGAAAGGAAAGGCCCCAAAAGGCGTCGCGGAGCTCCCTTCCGATTCTGACGAGGAACCCGAGCAAGACGATGATCAGGAGCACGGCGACGTCCCAATTGGCGGCGAGGACGATTTTGAGGACGAACAAGTGCCTCTCACAACGCTGTCGACCCAGGCAAAACCTGCGCGTGCACTCAATGTCTCTCTCAAAGACGTCAGCATCTCGAGGGATGGTAAAGTCATTGTCGCAGGTCGTGAGGAGTCTGGCAGAACGCTGATGGAGGAAGGTATGCGCGTAATATCCTTTCTCAATTCAATTCTCACTAGTCGCGTTGCATAGAAGAGTCGGAGGAATCCGAGGAGGCACAAGACCGTGTAGAAGAAGAGGCGAGCGTTTGTACACATGCATTCACTTCGTCGCTAATCGTGTAAACTAGTCAAGCGAAGAGGAATCTGAGTCCGAAGAAGAAGAAAAGCCTAAACTCCTCTTCAGACCCCTGTTTGTCCATAAGTACGCTGCTCTTCATTCCGCAGCCTCATCCCACTAATGGTACATATCTCAGACGCGGACGCGCGACCATAGCGGAAAGAGACGCGATTGTTCAAGAAGCCGAAGAGATGGAGCGACAAAAGGAACTCGCCGTTGAGCAGCGCAAGAAAGAAAGCCATGATCTAGTAGCAGAAAGCATCAGGAGAGAGCTGGCTGAGAGTGCGTCCACCCATTTTCAAATCTGTGCTTAATGTCTGACGTCGTGCGTAGGAGAGAAAGAGGACATTATTCCGGATGTAGATGATACCGATGGGCTCGATCCCGAAGGAGAGTTTGAAGCTTGGCGCCTAAGAGAACTCGCAAGAATCAAATCCGAGAAAGAGGAGGATCTTCGGCGTGAGGGGGAGCGTGAGGAGATCGAGCGGAGACGTGCGCTTCCAGAAGAACAGCGAATGAAGGAGGATGTTGAACATGCCAACAAACTTAGGGATGAGAAACCAAAAGGCAATCAAAAGTTCCTCCAAAAGTATTGGCACAAGGGGGCCTTCCATCAGGTGGGTTACTGCGGGCACATGATATACTGTATATTCTGATGGAGACTTCCACAGGATGATGAAATTCTCAAAAGGCATGACTATACTGAGGCAACAGAATCCACGATCGATGTGTCATTCTTGCCGAAGGTTATGCAGGTCAAGAACTTTGGAAAGCGCAGTAGAACCAAATATACGCACCTCTTGGATCAAGATACTACTGCGGGAGACGGTGGGTTTGGAGGCATAGGACCTGTCAAGTCGGGTGGCCGCTCTACAGAAGGTGGGGGTTGTTTCCTATGTGGTGGTCCGCATCTGAAGAAAGGTAAGAGTTATTCACCGTGCTGCTCCAGTTGCTGAGGGCCTCGCAAGACTGCCCTCAAAATACCGGTCCTCCTTCCCGAGGATTCGCAGGATCGGGTGGGGCAGGAAGTAGGGAGGGTGATAGAGTTTCCTGGCGCGATAGGGAGGACACGATTAGACGGGGCGAGCGAGATCGTTGGTCGCCCAGACCGGATAACATGCGGCACGTAGATATTGATCGTGACGAAAGACGGCGAAGAAGGGACCGTAGCTCTCGCGGTGTTCGCAACAGCAACCCACGCTCACGTTCTTCGCGGTCTCGTTCACCTCAACGAGATAGACGGTCAGGTGTGGATTACGATCGAAACAACTACAAGCGTCGTCGTGTAGATTGAATGTAAGTCCCTTCTAACCTGTACTTGTGCTGCATAACAGTTTCCTTGTGGACGACAGACTTGTGGATCGATCTGTGTGAAATATTGGCCGTTTCAATTGGGAATTGCTGTGTGTGCCTATCGATGAGTCTGCATCGCATAGATAAAGGATGGTCGTCTGATCGCATTTCCCCCGCTTGCTATAAAACCCCAGTTACCAGGCCTTCAAGCTTCAATTTCAAAGCTTTAGACCCATCACGATTGTGCAGTAAGTGATCTCCCCACGTCGATATACGTTCATTTATTGTGCCCCAGGTCACTGCTAAGTTATGGATATTTTCATGCGTGGCGTGGCGCTCGCAGCCTCAGAAGACGACGCCAAAATCGAGTTCGCCAAGATACTGCACAAACCGCCATTCACTCTCCAGCCCCTGCTCAATTTCGAGATCACTCTTTTCAAGAAATATGACAGACGCGGCAAGGTTGGCATCCTGACTCTTCCAAACGAGAGCGCGGGGCGGACCTTCCTTCTCTCCTACGCCACGACTGGTATACAGATCAAAGGCTCCAAAGTGACATTTTCTAAAAGTAACAAACCTCTGAACCTGGACAGAGTTTCAATCCTCAACTCTAAACCATGGAGGGATCCACAACAACTCAAGGCGGAGAAGGACCGACGCATTCGCGAAGCAAGACCTTTTGCTCTCAAATCATATGCCTTTGGTCGCTTCCTCTCTGACGGGTTATTCTCAGCTGAATTTGTTGCCGAAGGGTCAGCTGACATTGCTTGCGATCTTGAGCGCCGTAGTGTGCGCTTTACACTTCGCAAGCAAAGTCAACATTCCAATTCGGACGACCTGCTCCATATGATTAGCCTCATGACGCTACAACCTCCTACTACTTATATTGCTTCCTATTCCCCCAACGTCATCGACTCTATCGTCAAGGTCGAGGGGGAAGAACCTGTCCTTTTTATCAGAGCCAATGCATTTCCACACTTCTCCACTGAGGAGAACTCTTCCAATCGCTTGCAAGGACTTGTCCCCAGCGTTCCAATGCCGCTGGGTTGCGTCAGTCTGACATGCACGTTCGACGACGAAGATGAAAGGGAGGCATTTATTCATGCAGCTCGGTCTAGATTCCGCCTGCATTGCATCCTCAAGCAAGCTATATCCGTCCAAAACAATATTTCAATACATGAAAATACAGATGCACAACTCAAGTTTCTCAGTCATCTGCCCTTTGGGCTTGCGTTTGAAGTGGAGAAGGCAGTCACAGACTGGACACTCAGTGTTCGTGATGCGCAGTCCTTGAAAGCCAGCTTTGATGAGCTCTGTGTTAACCACGGAGACATGGCAGCTCCGATTTTTAGGCGGTTTGTCTCTCTTTTGGAAGATGGCAGGGTGAATGGGCGGGGGCGACGCAAACGTCGACGGAGGCAAAGGCCCGTGGCGCCGACTACCCTGGAGGGTCGTCTTGCACAGGCGATCGATCTCTATCTTGAGGAACAAGCAAGGCCAAGGGGGCGACTCGCGCCCACACTACCCGGACCCGGTGTCTCTTACTCTTACCACATGATCCTCACACCGACTCGTTATATTCTTGAAGGACCCGTCGCGGATCAGTCCAACAGTGTTCTGCGTCGGTTCGGACATCACGAATGTTTCTTGAGAGTTTCTTTTCAAGATGAGAATAGGTCAAAACTTCGACGAGACCAGGATACGTCAATCACAAATTTGCTTCAGACACGATATCGCCCCGTTTTGCTTAAGGGCTGTCTGGTTGCGGGAAGACGCTATAACATGTTGGGATACTCCATGAGTGGTCTCAAGGAACACTCTCTGTGGTTTGTTACCCCGTTTCGCGATGACGAAGGAAGATATTTAGATGCCAAGATGATTCGGGAAAGCCTCGTAAGCGGTATCGTACATCGTTAACATGCTCAGACTCGACATTCAGTCTTACAGGGCGACTTTTCTCGCTTGCTTTACCAACCTGCTAGACTTGGGGCCCGTTGGTCTCAGGCGTTTTCTGCTACTGACCCATCGATCACCTTGGAGCCGGAAGAGATCGTCGATATTGACGATATCATATCACCACAGAACAAGGTCATGACCGATGGTTGCAGCCCTATCTCGAAAGAGCTTGCGCGTGTTATATGGCGGGCGAACCAACGCACGAAGAAAAATCCTGCCCGAGGCAGGGTACCATCCGCCTTCCAGTTCCGTCTCGGCGGAGCCAAGGGTATGGTTGTACAGGATCCCACCGTGGAAGGCAGAGTCGTTTATCTGCGTCCCTCGCAAGTCAAGTTTGACGCGCCGGACAACCGTACGTTTGATATCCAGTCGACATCACTTAGGCCCAAGGCTATGTTCCTCAATCGACCTCTAATCGTGCTGATGGAATACCTTGAGTCGAACCCAGAGCGCATCATTAAACTACAGGATCTCTCGATAGAAGAGGCACAGTCTGTCCGGAACTCGTTTTCGGACGCATCCAAGGTGCTACAGCAACATGGGTTGGGAGCGTCATTCCATCTACCGTCGTTGTTTCATAACGTGGCCTCTATCCTGAGATTGGAGATATACCATGAAATGGATGGCGGGCTTTACAACGACTTGATATCTAATGCACTGCACTGCGCTGAGACGCACATCTTGCGGGAGCTCAAGTACCGCGCTCACATTAGGGTTCCGGGGTCGTTTACGCTCCTTGGGGTGTCGGATGAGTGGGATTGTCTGCGTGAAGGAGAAATTTATGCGACGGTGCATGATGAGAAGACGGGGATGTACCAAGAGATCACAGGCACAGTAGCGATCACGCGAAGCCCACAGATACATCCTGGGGACGTGAAGAAGGTGACTGCGGTGAGAAAACGAGAGTTGGAGCATCTGACAAATGTGGTGGTGTTTTCATGCCGGTACTGTATACCGCGAGTGGCATCTTCCGAGTCGGCTAACGCGAATATTGGCAGGGGTGACAGGTCACTTTCGTCTTGCCTTGGCGGAGGGGACCTCGACGGCGATGATTTCAATATCATCCTTGACGTCAGTATTTCCTTTTCTGGCCATCTCTTGCTTTGTGGGCTCACCGCACCGCCTTTGTAGCTGGAGCTTATTCCTAAGTCGGATAAGGCCCCGGGAGATTACATATCCCTGCCAATCAAGAAAACCGACCATCCGTGTGGGATCGAAGACGTCGTCGACTTTATCTTTAACTATGTGAGTAGACATGTTTTCAGAACCGTTACTTGCTTCATTCCGCCCCAGATCGAAGCGGACCTCGTTGGTGTTATCGCCATATCCCACCTGCGCTTCTCGGACTTAGCAGACCCCTCTTGCTCTGAATGTCTCAAGCTCGCCGAGCTCGCTTCCCAAGCCGTCGATTTCCAAAAGACAGGCACACCTGTCCATTTCCAGGACATGCCTAAGCATCGAGACCGGACCAAACCCGATTTTCTCGCTCGAGAGGGCGCTGACTTGGACAGTAACGCGTACTACAATAGTCCCAAACTCCTCGGAAAGCTGTTCCGTCGGGTTCCAGTCAAGGAGTGGATGCCGCAAGAATGGAACGAGGCTGGCACGCCATCCGGAGGGGACCTCGTCGAGCACGCACTCAGACAGCTAAACCTTGCCGGGCTCGGGCTTAGTCTGGCCGCACCACCAGCCGAGTTGCAAGAAGAAATGGACTATCTGCTGGATGACTATTGCCAGCAGTTGTTGACGATTGCAAGCACACACACGCTCTTGAAGAACAAGGATATGTTTGTGTCGGAGTCTGAGCTTGTCAGTGGAACGATTATGGCGAACTGGTCGGACCACCATCGACGACGGGAAGCGGTCGGTGCAATGAATCTCCAGGTGGGTGTGTTGGACGACGTGCGATGTCACGATTGATGAGGGTCACAGACACATGAGCTGGTGCATGCGGTCAGGACAGAGATGCGCACGAGCAACACAGCAGGTCAGGAGGACGAGGAAGAGTGGGACGATGAAGAGTGGTACGAGGACGAGGGGGACTACTACCGGGAGACGCGGCAGATTGCAGAGATGTTCCAGCGGGCATGGGCGGGGTGGTGCGCGGCGGAGAGTGCGCTGATGGAAGAACCCGGATCGTACGGGCCGCAGAGTTTTGGGTTGATCGCATTAGGTCGAATGTTGGAGCTCATCAAAGCGGCCCGGCAACTCGTGTAGGGGTCGGAAGGAAAGATCCGTAGCAACGTGGCAGCGGGGAATGCCGAATACTACGTCACATTCCCAGGTAGGTAATTATGTGATTTCAGAAAGAGTTGTGTTTCCAAATGAGGAATTGGTATGTTTGCCTCGATGTGACAATGTGAAAGGGTACTTTAGATGAATGAAGACGATATAAAGCGACGTCAGAAAAATGAGCGCGTCGTCGAATTTTCTCCCCTTCCTCAATCATGCACTCACTCATTCCCCCGCAAGATCAGTGGCCAGTATTTGACTCCATTTCCATCTACACCCCCTCCTCGTCCGACCTCGCAGCTATGCCAATCCCCCCCTCGCGTACGTCCCCTCGCAACAAAAACCCAAACCATATCCCCCGTCCTAGAAACGCGTTCATGCTCTTCCGTTCCGCTTTTGCCGCGGCCCAAAAGATCACATCTACTATCGAGCATGACAACCGCCACATCACGCGTATCATCGCTCATTGTTGGAACCGCCTCTCCGAACCCGAAAAACAGGTCTGGCGCGACAAGGCAGCCGCAGAGAAAGAGCAACATGCTCAATTGTACCCTGGCTATCGCTTCAGCCCGGCCGGACGTACTAGCAGGCGCGTCAAGCGCAACGTGCGCCGGAACGGCATCGAGGACGTGAAACGATGCGAAAAACTCGCAGAATTGGTCATGGCAGGAAAGCTCGGACAGGAATTGGAGAATGCAATCAAGCAGATCGACGATGAGCGTCTTGCTGCCGCGCACGTAGTCGATGACAGACCAGATGGCTCGACCGTCACCGAAACACAAGGGTCGCTCGTCGACAACACAAAGGGCGCCGTACCCAGTGACATCCCACCATTTCTCAGTCCCCTGTTACCCCCCGCTCAAATATTGTCGCAGCAAATACCTAAGACGCCTGAAGTAGGCCACCCGTATTTCTTGATGCTTGACCCGACCTAACGATATCTTAGCTTTTGGCGTGTGACACCCCCGCACAACATATCGAACCACTAACAATTGGATCGGACAGCGATCTGGAATATTTACTTGGACCTCCGTGTTATTCATTTTACCAGCCCGACACGCATAACAGCGTGACTTTTCCGAGATCCCTTGACCATTATCAGTCTGTAATGAACTTTGTGCAGAGCAGCTACGCAGAGCTAGAACAGTCTACCTCAGAATATCCCCTTTTTTCTTGCAATCTATCAGATGACTTTTCATACTACTCTTAGCCGGACAATGTCGATGACTTATTGGTTCATTTAATGTGCGTTTGCCTGTGACAATTTACACATAGCTAATATACATTCGTGACGCCTTTCATACTTTATTGTATTTTTTTTCTGATCTGCCCTGTATCCTTTAGTATGATAAACAACATTTCCCTGCCGTCGTGTCGCTTGGCTGTTGAGAGAGCCGTTCAAACGCTGACACGCCCAGTTTCCCAAAGAACGTTGCGCTCCCGACGACCCTTGCACCAGCGCGACGCATGCGAGCGACTGCTTCTGCTGAAGTGACACCGCCTGCACCGATGACCACTATCTCTTGCACGGCAGGATCTTCCGACTCTGCCAACAGTTTCGAAAACGTATGCACATTCCCGACCGACAGGGCATGTATGGCTTCACCACCGAGGCCTCCGACACCACTGGTGAGTGCAAACTCACCTGTGCCACCCTCGACCTCGTCCGCAAATACCAGACTGTTCCCGAGCGTGTTGGTGCATGTTAAAAATGCAAACGGATTCACAGACGTGCCACACCCTCGGTCGACCTGTGAATATGCCGCGATCGTCTGAACGACTCCGACGATCTGGGCATACACGACATACGGCGGAAGCTTGATCCCGATCGTGAGACGGGTGTCTTTCCAAAAGCTCTCTGCGAGGACGTCGAGGAGGGCTCTGAGAGCTGCACAGGTGGGATCATATGATGGTGGAGGACGGTCGGGTATGTTTGGGCAACTCGTGTTCAGTTCGACGGCGATGCGGGTCGCCCAGTCAGTGTGGGTGGTGCGGAGCCGTTGGATGGCATCGACCATCAGACGGAGGTCGGCTGGGTTGGATTCGGTGATGCTGATGATGAACGGTTTGGTCGTGTTGGTGGTGCGTCTAAGGATGGTGGGGATCCAACCGTCTGGACCGATGTATTTGGCGAGGGGGTGCGGGGAGTAGCCGTAGGAATTGATGGAGGAGAGGGAGTGTTTGAGAAATGCGACCTTGGGTTGGTTCAGTCATCCCGGCGCTTTCCAAACGGACGAGGTGGTCACCGTGTGTGAAGCGTCTTCGTCGAAGCCACGGAGGGTGGCTGTTCGAGTAGTGACTGCGCCGGTGTGGGGACAATCGAACAGTGCGGTGAGCTGAGACTCGTCCGATGCCCATGCACAAGAGGTGTTTAAGAGAGGAGGACTGATGGTGATGCTCCGTACGACGACCATGAGGTATCAGACAAGACGGGAAACGATGTTCGATTATCAGAATGAGAATGTGTACGATAACAACAAGATTACTTGAGTACTTGTTCTCGCTCTAACACAGACTGCTCCAGCTTGATGAGTATGGTGATGCGAGATGGATACTGTTGGGTGGGTGTGCTGTGCGCAGTCACTCTGGCAGGCTGTGTGGAATGAGAGACGCGATTGGAAGAAGGGGACACTCACAAAACCAAGACCGTCGAGGACGGCTTCAACGATACCTGCAGTAAAAGACGAGCAGCTAAGGCTGGAAAGGTCCCTCGGCACGGATATATGGCGTTCGACAAGAGGGTCATTGTCAATAATCATGTCTGGGCGGGAAATCAGAGACGGGAAGAAATAGGGAAGAAATAGCGATAAATGCATTCGTCTTCGTTCTCCACACTCTTCTCGATCGCGTCTGCGGGTCTGCCAAAGACAGCACGCCAGACTTGGGTATGGATGGACATGAGCGCGGGGAGGAAGCGTATTTCGCGCTTGGGGTTCTTGGACGAGGACTCTGTCCGCCAAACCATGAGCTCAAGGACGCGCATTCCGACGCGGTACCCGAGGGTATTGAGTCTGTGGGTGGTCGGTGAGAGAGATGGGCTAGATGGGAGATTGCAGACCTGCGCTCGAGATCGTTTATACCACTGACGCGTTTCTGGGTGTACTGGACCATCTCTGAGAAGAGAAAGGCGAACGCAGAGGCGGATATCTCTGCTGTACGAGTCTTGTTGAGATTGCGATCATAGATATTCGAACGATTGGCAGGTTTATGTGCGGCGAGGGTGTTGATTGAGGGTGCTGATGAGAGGGAGAACCGGGGAGACGACGTGGAGGTCGGTGAGAGATGTTCGGCAGACGACAAGGAGGACGTCGAGAGAACAGAGAAACGCGATGGTTGATGCATCCTCGTCGTCGTCGCGGTGTAAATCCAGTCTGTCTCTTGTCTTGTCACTGCTCATGTCGTTCTCCCCCTCAGATCTCCGCCAGCACATCTACAATTCGCTCCTCCACGCCCGCACACCAGACGTCGTCCTCAACGTGTCCGGATCCTGGTCAGCACGATACAAGTTACACAGAATCGTTCTCATTCAATCCGTACGTTCACAACTCGCCCTTCTCAACATTCTTTCCAATTCAACCAACCTCTTTCAGGGCTTCTTTAGTTCCCTCTTCACTGCCGGCTTTCTCGAATCCTCCGTCTCTTCTGGTCTTCAGCACGTCGACATCGTCTTCGATGACCGCAACATAACACGCCCAGGTACGTTCTTGCTCTCTCCCCCATCGTCCTGCTCACCGCTCATCGGCAGCGTTCGAGTATGTACATCTCATCTACCCGTCTCGACACCAGCTCACCCTCTCTAGGATATGTATCGCACGCCTTTACGGAGGTGGCCCTCCCCTTCATGTTTCCTCCGCGCTCATCCCAACCGCCCTCCATCCTCTCACACCATCCTTTCCTGGGCCTGCCCCTCCATCAGACACCCCTTCCACACACCATCCTGCCACACCTTCCTTCCTTCTCTCTCTCCTCGCGACCTCTGTGTACCTCTCCATCCCATCCCTCGCCTCCCAAGCCCTCGCTTATATCCTCAACACCGTCGGCCCTTACACTGTCATCCAGTACCTCCAATTCGCAACAGGTTCTGCCCTCAAACTTCCCACAGAACTCCACCCCAACGCTGCCGTTGGCTTGGAACACATTGCAGAGATCCTCAATCCCTCGGCGTCACCATCTCCATCGAACCCTCACGATGTCTTGGCAGACAAGCTGCACGATCTTGACGTACACAAGGAGGACCCTGCGGAATCCGATTCCGAATCAGAAGCTACAGACCGCTCTAGACCCTCCCCTTCCTTTAATTACGGGGCCGTGTCAGACAAGATCGGTGAGGCTGCTGCATGTTGGCTTGCAAGGTGGGGCCCAGACATTCTCATACACGAGGAAAATGCATCCCGTGCAAGAGATATGCCCCTGTCCCCTGTCTCACTCCCAACCCAACCTCTATTATCCCGACGTCGTGCAGAAACTCTTCCATCCCGACCATCCACAGACGAGCCCGCCTCTACCACACCCCATCGCATTCCCTTGATATGGGCCAGAGGCGGACTGACATCCACTTGGATACGAGAACTCATCTCGTCAGATGCCTTGTTCGTCAAGGGAGAGCGTGAACGATACGACTTGGCACGCACCATAGTCGAACTGCGAAGAAGGCAAGGCATCGACGATGACGAGGAAAAGGATTGGGAAATCATGTTTCGCGATAACATCTATTACGCAAATATGGTATATACTGTGTCACTTTTGTCCACTGTACTTTTCTGAAATGCTCTCTCAGCTTGTCGACGACATCATTGCAATCTCACAGGATATTTCCCCTACGACCGGTCGACCGCTTGTACCTATATCCGTTTTGCAAGATGCTCACTGGACGCAATCGTTACTCCGCTGTCGCATAACCGCGATGCCTAGGAGAGGCTCTTCGCCTACGTCCAGCCCGCCGCCGATTGTCGATAAAGAACTAGGGTTCTGCATTACCACTGCCGATATTCTTTCACAGCTTTCGGACCCGCCTAAGCAACAGTTCCTTGTCAATGAGAAGGACAAGGTCTATTATCCAGTAGCTCAGGATTCATCGCTACGCATCGGCGAAAGTAATGGCATCGAAGGCGCGTCCATGGAACAGTTATTTGACCTATGTACTGTGATGGACGGTAAACCTTCGCGCGCTACAACCTCCGAAACAAACTTTTTTGGGCTCAAAGGAGAACGAAAGACTGCTGTCGAGTGTGTTGCGAGCGATGCGACGGGAAAGGCTCGCTGGTCGCCGTATCCCCCGTGTCGTTTTGCAGTCGAGTTTTGGGACATTGATTCGCTCAAAGAAAAATCACGACTACATTCACATACGATCTGGTATGCAGGAAGCCTGTTCAACGTATACGTTCAAGTCGTGCGGAAGAAGGGAACCCAACTAGGCATCTATCTGCACCGGCAGTCGAGCGTCGATCCCATTCCTGGACCCTCCGCACCAGTTCAGGCGGGTGCCCGAGGCGAGCGCAACCACAACAGAATACCTTCACTTCCGCAGCAGATACTAGCCTCTGCTTCTTCTCCCACCATCCGTCACTCCCCCTCAATGCAGCCTGTCCGGAGTACAACTCCCAGCTCCCCTCCAACGACTTCGTCGAGTTTGCCGACGGCTTATCAATCGACGGGGAATGCGATTCCAGCGACAGCCCCTCCGCTCTCTCCCGTACAGCCCTACAGAGACCCCCGTGCGTCGGTCTCTGCGTACTTTTCCATCTCTTGCAGTACAACAGGATCATCCATCACACGGTTTACGAGTGTACCCGACGTTTTCTCCGTCAGTCAGAGTTGGGGATGGAAATCGAGTTCGCTGCGATCGGAAGAGATGAACGAGCTTGGTGCGGATGGACAACCTGTCAGGTCGCCCGTTCCCGCCCCGAAGGAGCTCAGCCTGAGGGCGACGGTCGTCTTGGGCCTCGTGTAGCTCTTTCTTTTCTCACCTTAGTGTACATTCACGCATTGCTGCGTTCAACTCTATCTTTTGCTCCTTGCCGCTGGCGGTTACGTTGATCATGACTCGTTTTCTAAATCGCTTACGTTTGGTCAACGCTTCATGTTTTACTCCGCTCTTAAATGATACATTTATTTCGCTATTTCATGTTCACCCGTTAATAACGACTCATAACAGCAGGAGCAAGGAGGGTGGAGCCTGTTCGTGCTGCTCGCTTTCACCACGCACGAACTATCAGCGCGTCTATCGGTCTGCAGCGTCCAGAGCCGTGAATTAGCCCAGATCGTCTCTAGGCGCTCACTAACCCTTGCCACTCTTCCACCATCTCTCAACATTCCATGTCCAAAAGGAATCAACCCAGTAGTCAGGTTCGGAGTGACCTGCGTCTCACCACACAAGTATTGGAACGAGGAAACGATCACACTGTTTCTTTCGCGGGTACTAGCCAGTTCACGGCCCTGGGTGTTTCTGCGTGTGGCCTCGCAGCATTCAACTTTGCCAGGATCGCGTTTCGAACAGAACAAAACCGGAAAAACTTTTCAGACGTCCTGAACGAGCTGAGCACGAGGGATATCATCGAGGTGCGTCTGTCGTGCTGTCTGGCTGTTGCACGTGGGGAATCATCGACGACATCGGCCCCAGGAAATCGTGGCCATCTGTGCTGGGTGGTCCAGTAATATGCATCTAGAGGTCGACGATATCTACAACCTCCCAGTCTTTAGCAGATCTCTCAGACTCACATCCATTGAATATAGTCGCCCGGATCCAAAACATTTTCAGGTCCTCCTCGAGTTGGTTGCATCACTTGCATGTCTCGATCAGAACTGAATTGTCCGATTTCCAGAAACATGAAAAGTATTGATAAATCGGCAGTGATGATCATTACTCGTCCACCCGAAATCATCGCTTGTTTCAAGCTTGCCAAACCGAATACCGATGCACGCTCGAGTGCACCCAATTCCCCCGTTTTTGTCGTCTTTGACTCGCACCCGCGACCCTCTCACCCCCAGGGCGCGGGGTTATCGTTCAGCACATCAATAGAAAACACTGCTCGCACTCTGAGCGATATCTTGCCTACAGTGGATGAGAGCATGTTCGATTCGTCCGACTTCCAGTGGCAAGCCCAGCTTCTTTCGAATTGCTCCGCACACGTGTATGTCGCAAGGCATCGGCGCAAGGACCACGAGCCTGCCATGGTCCGGTGCAGCCTGACTATTCTCGATCTTCGTGCAAGCATCTCAAACCTTCAACGCGGAAACGAAAAACTCCACTTTGATAACAGGCAACTCGAGTCAGAGGCTGATCGCCTCCGGGTTTCCGTCCGACAGGAACAAGCGAAAGCGAGACCAGAGAGTGTGCCTTCCTGGACAACATATGCCAGCCACACTCTGGCGCGTTCCTTCGGTTTGATCAGCCATGCTGTGGCTGGCCCCTCTCAGACTCCCGGCGCGTCTAACTTTTCTATTAATACTCCGTTGACTATCCCAGCCAAGCATACTTCCGCGCAGTCACCCTCAGCCTCAGCCACCACTGGGGCAAAAAGTATCTTTGCCGACAATCCACCCCCCGTCCCTTCCACAATGCCCCCTAGTTACGAGGGAGTCGACTTTGAAGACGATCTCGACTCAGACTCAGATTTAGACGATTGGACAAAGTCCATACGCCTCGCTCTCCAGCTCCAGAATGAGTTCAGTTTCGAAGACCAACGGCTTCGTCGAGAGCAGGATCGCCTCGTCCGTCAACTTGTCAATAAGCCTCATTCTCGCCAAGGCCACGGAAATCTTGCTCGTCAACTGCAAAATGATTTTGATGCCGAAGATCGACGGCTTCGTCAGGAGCAGGAAGAGCTTGCCTGTTTTATGCAGGTTACGTTCCAGTGCAGTATATGCATGGATGAGCTGCCTGAAGACGACGTCGCAACAATAGACGGATGCAAGCACCCGATGTGTAGGTCCTGTTTGAGGGAATTTGTTTCCTCAAAGATCCAAGAGCATCGGTACCCGATATTCTGCCCTGTGTGTACTATCGGGTCAGGGAAGATAGCTGAGCCCAGCGGTGCGCACGATTTTCGTGGGTTTTCCGTGCTTGCGATATCCTTGTTCCTATTCTAGTGATCTCGAGGTCGCTCATCGAACAACTTGGTGTGAGCGAGGAACAGTGTCGGGTTTTGACTGAAATGGAGCTGGTTGAATTCACCGTCCAGATTCACTGCCGCAAGTACGCTCATTCAATGTCTTTGATCTGTGAGAAAGACATGACCTATTGACAACAGGTGCCAACGCCCCGCGTTTGTGGACCGCGAAGACTACGCAGAGGTGCCCAGTATTGTGTGCCCTCAGAGCGATTGCCACCACGTTTGGTGCAAAAAGTGTGAGCAGACGATCGTCGTCGACGGCCCGAAACACTCTTGCGACGGCTCATCCGAACTGGATCATTTGATGAAAGAAAAGGGGTGGAAACATTGTCCGAGTACGTTTATCGAGCATGAATACATCATGCGACGGACTCACGACGAGCACAGACTGCACGACGCCGATTCTGAAAGAAATGGGTTGTAATCACATGATGGTGTGTACTCACGTCTTTTCCGTTTTTCTTTTTCTTCTTCTTCTGATGGTCGCGCTCTTTGCCAGTGCATTTCTCCTGGGTGCAACACCCACTTTTGCTACGTCTGTGGTGGGATGATCGTACGATCGGCGCTCAACCAGGAGATCAACCAAGCAGTCTCGGCGCACTTTAGCAAGTGTCTGTTGTTCGAGGTGCCGAATTGACCCGTCGGCGCTGGTGGTATCCGTCGATGGTGTGATCCAAGTAGAAATGCTGCATGCCAGACATGTAAGATGGTCTTTCCCTCCATGGATTACTCTTTGTCGTGTTGTATTCTGGTCTCTGGGACATTATACCTCTGAGCTGGTTGATTATCAACATGGTGAAGGTAGTCAAAAAATGTCAGTCATTGCGCGGGTCTGTCTTGAGGAGAGAAGAATCTTCGAACCACTAAGTCCACGGTAGTAGAGTACACGTCGCATCAGAAAAGCCGCGCGCAAGAACAAAATTGATACTCGTGATGAATCTCGGCTCTTCATGCAGGGAGGGCCAGTCCCTGAAGCAGTGTAGGAGTCTTCGACATCATTCCTGCCAAACACGCAGCATACAACTCGACAGACAATGCTGGTTCCTCAAGGCCTCATATATGATAGTGATTAGTGACATGTGTAAGTAAACACTAGGGTCGAGCGAGCGTCCAATGAGACATGCAACACGCCATACGTCAAGGCTTTGGACAAGGTGTGAATTTAAGTAGACATCCATCCTTGGGGAACAGGGTTGCGATAATCCTGTACACACATGTCGAATGAGTACCACATCAGTCACCATAAGGAG
This sequence comes from Xerocomus amazonicus, assembly GCA_038089295.1. Taxonomy (NCBI): domain Eukaryota; kingdom Fungi; phylum Basidiomycota; class Agaricomycetes; order Boletales; family Boletaceae; genus Xerocomus; species Xerocomus amazonicus. The sequence continues at coordinate 47,990 of JBBPKO010000037.1, forward strand.
CAAGACATACTGGACTTTATCGCTCTCGGGCGTTAAATGATGCTCCCAGTTGGCGAGTACGCTGGCTGTGGCAAGGACGAGTCCCATGTTGAGCTGCGCATACTCGATACCGATGCATTTGTGGGGACCACTACCAAACACAAGGTAGTTTTGAGGGTTTACGTTGGCAGAGTTGTTCGGATCAAGCCAGCGTTCTGGGATCAAGCTGTCGTGATCGGGGTATATTTCGGGGTCATGCAAGGAGTTGTAAAAGGACGGGATCACCATGCTGCTGGCAGGGACGGTGTAATCAGAAGTAATGGGAAACGCCTTCGTGGTCTTGTATGGTACCTTTTCCACAGAAACTGTTAGGACCATAGCTGCAACAACATGGAAGATAGAATTACCATGGTGACAGGAGGCTTAACACGCATGCTCTCCTTGACAAAAGCCCTCAGGTATGGCATTCCCTCCATCATTTCCAAGGTCAAAGGTTTGTCAATGTCA
>JBBPKO010000037.1:48573-71243 GCA_038089295.1 Xerocomus amazonicus
CTCGGGGTGGTCTGCAAGGTGCTGGAAGCCATAGATCAAACCGCTGCTCATGGCATCCTGAGAAGCAAACAAAAACGAAAAGACGACCATAGCCATCTCACGATCACTGAAATCTTTGCGACCCTTGTAACTGGGAGCCTGCATCTCTTTCACCCACTGTTCAAGCATGCACTCCGGTTCGGCACCCTCTGCGATCGCGATCTTGGATTTTGCAGCAGCCAATTCCAACCATTTGAACGCGGCCTTACGTGCTTGAATGGCCTTGTAAACTTTAGTACCGGGTAGGGGAATGGGAAAGTTGACGAGCTCGAGAGCACGGGTAATATCCCAGTACTTTTGACTGATCTCAGCGGCACCATGCTCTGGAATATGGCTACCACAGAACACACGAAGGGATGTGTGCATGTTGAGTTCACGTGCCGTTCTCATGATCGATTTGGGTGAGGGATCTTTGGAAGCGTCCTCAAGCCATCGATTCAAATGCTTGCGGGTAATGGCGTCCTGAATGGAGATATAGATACTTTGAGATGGTAAGAAAGGTATGTGGGTGGCCATATCAGTAGAAACTCACCTGAGAGCTTTGCGCGTGAAAAGAGTGTTCAAAACCCTGCGATACTCTACGTGATTCCTGCCCGTGAGGAAGACCCTGGAAAGAGTGTCATAAACTCGGTCCATATACAGACGGAGAGCGTGTACAAACCAGTTGTCTGGCATGAGGATTGCCTTTGCAGAATGGACTAGACAGGGCTCTGCATGGTTTGGAGAGTTCAATATCTTACGCGAGTATTCATTTGACGAAGCCATGACAATAAAACTTGGTAAAAGGTGATGTCAATGAACGTTCGGTACAGACGAAAGAGGACATGCATGTTGAACACGCTGACGGCACTGAGAGAGCCAGAGTTCCACTGGGCCATGTAGTTTTCCATAGTCGGCTTCATGGAATCAGCAAATTTTCCGATGATCGGAATGGTCCACGTCGCGCCGGGAAGATGCTTCTTCTTGTATCTGTACACGGACTGTTCGAGGACGAGGAGGGCAGCGACGAGAGCGAGAGTAGTGTAGAGCCATGTCCCGCGAGTGGAAGAAAGGATGGGGATATCGAAGGAATGGTGGTGGAGAATGGACGACATGGTGGAGAACGGTCAAGAAGAAGAAACGAATAACACTCGAAACTTGTACACTCGCCGCCAACTCTGATTGGCTCAGAAAAAAAAAATCAGTCCACCTATTGCGCACAGCCACAAAACATCGTTGATCGACCGACACAGCCACAAATACCTAACCAAGGAGGAGATACGACAGTACACCAACAACGAAAACACATAGTGCCGTCCTACCAACCACATCCTGTGCAACTCGTGCCCCTCCGTTCGTAGAAGACGATGTGGCAGACAAGTTGACTGGAGCAGGTGCGGTGCTCGCATTCAACGACATGTTGACATTGGGTGCGATAAAGGTCGATCCGCCCCCGGCACCACTACTGACAGTTGGCGCGAGATACGGCACATAGGCGTCAGGATTCAATGCACCAGAAAAAATCCCCGTCAAATTCAAGGACGGAAGATTTTCAGTGGTAAGATTGTTGTTCTGGTATGAGGTGGCGTTTGCAACAAAAGCAAAGACGTCTGACAGCCAATTGAATGTCAGATCCGAATCAGGAACCAAGGCAGACGGAACACACTAGAAACAGTCTTGTTGGTGTCCTGGCGACCAAGGTTGCCAAGACCCCAGTTGTTTTGGATAGTAGAGAGGCTAGTCAAGACGGGTGAGCTGATAGGCCCTAGCTGAAATAGACTCCATTCCTCACATCGAATAGTGAGTATAGAACGTATTATCCGTCGTGTTCCATTTGCTTTGCGGGATAGCACCACCGACTAGAAGACTAAACACTTGGTTGTTGATGTTATATGTTTCATTCCTAGGAGCAAATCAAAACAATTTCATCCCGCCATAAATCAACCTACTCGTCAAATGTTAACAAAACCAGTGTTCTGGGGGTGTTGAAATTTGAATCCTGAAGCAATGGAACTAGCCAGTAGTCTAACCAGGACGCAGCGTACTCGATGGTAGTATCATGTGCATCACTGTGATGAGGTCAGCAAAAAACATCGGTATAGTAATAAGTTATTCCAACCCACTTTCGGAGGTTAGGCGTGACGAACATCCATTGAGGGAGACTGTCGTTACCAAGCTGTGCAGCATCGGCAAAACTTACTGACCAATACCCAATACAATCAGATAACACTCACATCGACAGCAAAGTCGTTGAAGTTTCTAATACGTTGAATACGCGTGTTGTTCTGTCCAACGGAATCATAGATCACCAAAGGGTTGTGCTTGCGTGCATAGTACGTGTAACCATCAGGGTTAGTGAAATTGTAACCTGGGTATCCATCTTCGGGCATATTTTCCTGGTAGGTTGCCCAACTAATACCTTGCATCTCCAAGAGGTCGACGATGGTCGACATGTTGTTGGGAATATATGTGAGCGTATCCCCCGCCAATCCGAAGAAATCTCCTCCAACCGATGCGATGTAATTGGGCTCGCTAGGGTGCGTCACACCATAATAGCTACTAAGAAGAATGCCCTGTGCGCTCAGGTTCTGGAAGACGGCGTTCGTGCTAGCTTGCGCAAAGTCGGTGTTCTCAAGCCAAATCTGGATGAAACGGTCAAAGACTTTGCCAGATACATTGGTGGTGTTGGTGAGCGTGCCATTCGAAGCACCAATGTAGAACGAAGATGTGTCAGTTGGTCTATAAAACATCATCAGGACTATGGCTGCGGCAGGGAATATCTGGCTTACGAAGCAGCTGGTGCAGTGAACGTAGATGCAACCGATGCTGAAACAGAGCCCACCGCTGTCCCAAGCAGGATGGAGTACTTGACGAACATGTCGAATCCGGTTGGGAACGGGATTAAGGAAACCAGGAGGGAAGCCGCCCAAGATATACTCGTAAGCGAATGTGGGACTGACAACTGAATTCTGAAACGGTGTCGAAGCCGCTAATTCCTTGACTTCCTTAAGTTAACAAATGAAACACGACTTGAAAAGTCCGTCCTGCAAACGTTCGTTATGCACAATTGCTGGGCTTGCTGTCACAAACCCGTGCCAGGTGCTTTCGGGACCTTCCAGGGCGCCTTAATGCAATTGCCACGTATGCACCCAAATGACAAGCTAATCCCGCCCCAAAGCCATTCGTACAGCAGGCTTGTCACTCCGACACATTAGTTGCTCTGGAAACCACGAGGGACGTTTGTTGTGTGCTCACCTTGATGATGAAAGGCATGGTACTTGGGTACTTCCCGTCACATCCAGACATAAACGGTGACTTACTTCGTACATGACAGTTGAATTAAAGTGAAGCAAGAGCAACCGGGTGAGGTGACAACCCCTCCCAAGCGCTCACGCTCGCAAGTAAGAGGTATCGTACTGTTTGAGACAGGTTTCACAACCCATGGTGGGAAACAGCCTTTTGTAAACAACCATGTTCATCGCTCTGGTGTGTGATTAATGATTATTATATCGCAGGATGCACAGACGAGTTACTCTCGTGAACCATCAACTAGTAAGTATCATAAATTCAGATCCATGGTCTACAGCAGCAGAACGCTAACAAACACAGCGCTCATACTCGAGACCAATAAATTAACTTGTGCGAAGCCACCAAAGGCACCGTTTGTCGCACCGGCCGTTAAGTTGACGTGCGCGGGAGCAGTGGTTAATGACGTGTTGGTACCGTTTGCTACAAAGGTCGGCCCGCTTCCACCGCCAGTTCCCGATGTGTTGGATGCAAGATATGGGATCCAGTACTGGGGGTTCAAAGGCCCGGGAATAGTCTGAGCGAGGTCGAGAAGAGGCAGCTGTGAGCTGCTTGTAAAGCCGTTGTTCTTGTAGCCAGTGACGTTCGCCACAAAGTTGAAAACGTCTGGAAGACAAGGATAGAACAAAAGAATCTCTATTTGAAAAAACACTTACTACCCAACAGTTTATTAGTATCCTGACGACCGAGATTACCTAGGTCCCAATTCGCTTCGACTGTCGAAAGGCCAAAAAAAAACTTGAATATACATAGAATTTTGGAAGAGGGATGCTTACATGGAGTAGTGCGTATAGAACGTGTCATCGGTGGTGTTCTGCAAATCTTCAGGCATAACGCCACCAAGAAGAACAGTAAACACTCGATTGTTGATATCGTATGTTTCGTTCCTTGTAGGATAAAATCGGTTGTACATCACGTTACATATGCCGAATCAATCTCACTCGTCAAAGGTGGCAAAATCAATGTCCTGTCTGTGTTAAAGTTGGGGTCTGGGAACAATGGGATAAGCCAGTACTGTAGCCATTGCGCAGCAAATGCAACATCTGTGTCGTGACCATCGCTAAAATTTAACCCCATTATGAGTTCTTCTTAAAGTCGGGAAAAACATATATACTAACCCACTGAGGGATCGAGTTATTTCCGAGCTGAGCACGATTCAAGTAACGCCCAACTCAGCGTTCGTGTAAAGGGGCTTACATCGACAGCAAAATCGTTGAAGTTCCTGATACGCGTAGCACGTGTGGCATTCAAGGCGACCGAATTGTCTCAAGAGGATTATGCTTGCGGACATAGTAGGTGTAGCCGTCGGAGTTTGTGTAGTTGTAGCCACCGAAACCATCAGTTGGCATGTTCTCTTCATATTCAGCCTAGCTTATGTTTTTCTGATCCAAGAGATCTACGATGGTAGACATATTCGTCGGGATATATTCCAGATCATCAGTACCAACCCCCAGAAGTCGCCTCCTACAGAACCGATGTAATTAGGTTCGCCAGGGTGAGTCACCCCGTAATAACTGGTAAAAGTGATCCCTTGTGACGAGAGGTTTTGGTGGAAGACCGCTTGGGAGGTTGCTTGGCTAAAATCTGTATCTTCGAGCCAGATCTGGATGAGACGATCGAAGACGGCACTGGGGACCACAGGGCTGTTCTGAATAGTTCCATTCGACGCACCGACATAGAACGTCGATGTATCAGTGGGGCCAGTGGACCGTCGCATCAGTAGACTACGAGAACTTAAAAGCACCATACTACGTACGCAACGGCGGGAGATGTAAAGGTGGGCGCAACTGCAGCAGAGACAGATTTGGCTAGTGCGCAGAAAACAAGAATAGCGGAAATAGACCTCCAATACATTGTCAACATATTTTTTGAGGAAGGTCAAAAGCGACGCACCTTTTAATACGGCCACGTTTGGCAGGCTACGTGAATGTGCTCGCTTTGGCAAGCTTTCCTGATCGATCACTCTCTAATGGCTTGCTGGCTTGTATTGCCGCCATGAGAGTACAGCCTTAGAAGTGTCACGTGTTTGGCACCAGGCACAGGTGCATCACGCGCCGAACCTATTCTCGGGTGCCCCGCATTCCCATCGGAATCTGAAGCAAGCCTTAGCACGGAAAGCAGATATTTATGAAACGTTGCGCCTACGGGACAAAAACATTTAATAGGATAGGCCAAAATTGCATTTGGAAGGAAAAAAGCGAGATTGCATCAAGGCTCAGTCTGCGGGGCTCTTGGCGCATACCATGAACAGAGAACGCTACTCATGTCAGAGATCCACTGTTTTCACGACTGTGAGTTCCTTGACCTACAATTGGTATTATTAGACATGAGCAACAGAACCTTGTTGTGTACTTGTGGCAACCAGGATTGTCAGTGGGAACGGTCCTTGAAGGACCAAAGTCGGGCCTTATGGGTGCGGAAGGTTATACATTGAGTTCCAAATTCGGCTCACATGACTCGGCGTTGCCAATGTTGAAGAGCGCACGCAGACGGCGACCATGAGAACTGAGGCGGTGCAATCAAGGGGCGGAAGAACTGGAAGGGGACGGTATCCTCCTCACCTTATTCTACTACAGTATCTTATCAGGGTGTGACTAATTCGGAAAGGCGGAAATTGGCCTCCAGCGGAGACTTGCAAGACCCAATTGAATAGCTTTACATTTCGCTGCCAAGGAGAATGGCACGACACCCACCGACCATCGCGTCAAGCTTAGTGCTAGGAGTCAGTTTTTAAAAACTGTATGGAATAAAGCCTTATTCTATCGACTGGGGCGCTTGCCGGGAAAACTGATCATCCAGAACGTGTCTGAAACTGGGGCTAGAGCTGAGGGATGAGCGGATATGCGATGCTCGCGAAAATCCGAGATGGCAATTAATGTAACTACACACTCAGAGATAGCAAAACTGGCACGAACGGCGGATATGCCTCCACTTCAAGGGGATGATGGTAGTGGTCACGTGGCTGGCTAGCGTGTGCTAAATAGTAACTACAGGCGCTCGGTTCCCATCTGACAAGCTCAGTCTTCACCCGTAGTAAACTGAATGGAATAACAGTCCCCTACTATGGTTCGCCGCCTTGCCTACCGGGTTATCAATGTTGACATGATCGCAGGTCTTTGTAAACGAGAAAAAGTTTGCGTGGTAAGCACAGCTTTTTTTATTCTCGTTCCATCTGACTGGAGATATCTAGCGAAGCATGTATCAAAGGCCATAGATCTTCTTCGTGTCACCACACCGAACGCCCGCTTTTTGAAGTGAAGAAGAAGGGAAGACCTGTTTCTCAATGCCGCAGATGTCGCGAACTTCGCCAGGAGAAGCACGTACATTCCAAGTGCACCTGTACCCCCCGTCGGCCAGTCGTTGACAAAATCCCTATCCCTGCTGCACGTCCGGATAAGAAACGTGTGTATACTGAAACACGATCAGCTGGTGGAAGGCTGACATAAATAGCCCGCCGGTTCATGCCCAGCGTGCCAACTCTACCAAACGGAATCTCAGATGCGTTTCAGCCTTCCACTTCATCTCCCCCTGACTCGAGACAAAGAGGTGAGAATTGTTTGAGTTCCGAAACGTTGGCCCTAATCACTTGCACAAGTGGATTCCTTGTTAAATCCCTGTCACTGTAGGGACGTACGACAATGTACATGCAGAAGGCCATCCTGCATCGATGGCTCCAGCTCCTCTCTTTCAGACAATGGATTACAAGCACTCGCTGAAGCAGCAGCCATGTTCTGTGGTCCACCCACAGGACCATCTGCCGCGGAACATCCTTCTGGTCCACCAACCCGGTCTTGCTGCGCCAACCAGCGACCGAGCGCATCACATACCGTTCCTCCCGTCCGTCTAGAGCTCCCACCAATCCTCACCGGACCGACCCTCTCGGCTTCTGTCCCGGACTTCCCCGTTATCCCACCACTCAGTACCATCAAATCCATTGCGGGATCTGGCTGTACGTGTGGTTTCAACTGTACTTGTCCGGGGTGTGTACAGCATCGCACGTCTCGCTATGCCGAAAGGCACCATAAAGACTGCAGTGAGGGATGTGGCCATTGTGTAGATCGCACCGTTGGGATCGAACTAGTATCCGGCCAGAATACATCCAGCTATGGTGGGAACCCTGTGGATATCTTTTTCGCACGCGCAGCAACGCTTCCCAGTTTACCGTCCAACCTTGCACTGGAGATGGGAACGAGTCCGGACGAACGTGTCGCAGACTCGCCTGCTCCAGATGTCATTTCTGGTCTCACGAATCCTAAACCCTGAAGTTGCGCTAGGGATGGTGTAGGAGTCGCACGTCGGAAGTCTAGTCTTTCCTTTTTCTCTCGACCGATGATCTAATTTCATTTGATACGCCTGTTTTTTGGGCACATAATGCGCCTCTTTATCTTTGGTGCAATCCCTTTTTTTTCGTCTTCTCTTGTTTTATAGTTAATTTCCGCGGCACGTCAATTCTCGAACGCCTCGAATATTTCCATGCAATCTTACCCCATCATGGTCGTATGTTTTGATAGGAAGAAGAAAAAAAGAGGAACACATATCTACATTAGCTTAAAGCCTGTTGTGGTATGAGGACGTCCTTTAGGAAGGGGACTGGCAGTTCACTGGTCTGTATGGCCCGTGATTCAGGCCTTCAGACTTATACGTCTCAGCGGATGCAATTCAAACCAAAGACCAAACGGTCGGACCTTTTGACGAGTTTCCGATCAAAATGCCACTGCGTAGCATCATAGTACTCCTTACCAGCTTGCAGTTGGTTAACATCGCACGGAACTTATATATCAATCAATGCAATGACCCGTAACTGTGGTTAAACAGTAAGAAATACATGAAATACATACAAGGAACACATGGGCGGAGTAATGCATGGGGAGTTTTTATTTTGGAACATAACAGCGGGGAATCAAGGCCTCTACGCCATGGTGGCACTACATGAGAAGTAAAAGATTCAAGATCAGTCGGTCGAGTGAGAGTCGGTTGAGTGAGCAAACTAGCTAGCTAGAATGTGAGTAATATCAGAAAATGTACGAGGTCCTAAATCGTCTGTCTTCGCGTGTAGGTAGTGCAATTGGTGGCGACAACTGGTGCCGCTTGTTTCCGGCAGCATTTTATAATACAATCTAACCACAACAAGCTGGAGGAAATTACTCGATTAGATCGTGTGTACAGGATAGTGCCGTTGTACACACTTACCAGATCGCAAACCCTATTCAAAAATTACTCGATCGCATGTAAGACCTCCCTTTTCCAGTGCTCCTGGTCGCCCCGGTGCGGGTTGAGTCGCACACGCACCCACGGTTGCGTCTCTAGACCCACCTCCATGTCGGCCCATCCCCGTGGGGGACACATTCACAGGGGAATTACCCTCGTGGTGCGTCGTCTGACGTTGAATACTGGGGCGCTTGTTCAATGACAAGGCACCGGTCTTATCTTCCCTAAGAAGCTCCGTTGGGCTGGGGCCGCGTTTACCCTTGGACGGGGAAGATACGCTGGATGAAGATGATGCGGGAGCATAGGGGATTTGGCTGCCTCCCATCTCGATTTCTGAGCCACAATTCTGGAAAGCTTGCGAAGCGACATGCAACGGCTGGATTCGGTGTGGAATGTTGCGATGCTCGAGTTCCGGCATTGTGATAGTCAACTTACCCACATCCGGCCTTGCAAACCACGCCTTTGGTTCCTCTTTACGGCCAGACCGATCCCAGTTTCTCCCAAAGTTCGTCACAGGCTCTCCTTCGCCTGAACTAGCGTCATCACTCCCGACACATTCCCAGAATTCGCGTTCCTCGTCCACAATCCTCAGGGCGCCTTCAATAATCGCCGCATGAACAAACACGTATTGTCGCAGACTCTGGCACAAGCTCATCCGTTGTTCCCGCATGTCTTGGATAACCGTGCAGATCGGCTCCGCAAACGACGAGATCAAAGGCGGGGATAATTCACTGTGGAGCTGTCGTGGAAGTTTGTAATCGATGACCGGATGCTCCACATTGCGCTGGTCATATTCAGGCATATTGGGAACCTCGTACGCCGGGGAGAGCTGCTGGAGTGCTGAATCATCCAGGACACGATGAACCGGTGAGATCGTGACCCTCTTTCGACCATGGCTCTCTCCAGAAGCAAGGAGCGGAGTCTCAGCAGTGGTATCACCGTGGGCACCTGAAGTTCTTAGGGAACTGAGCTCGGTGTTGAGTCGCAGGTTGCTTCGCGGCATGGAACTAATAGCGCGTGTTTCTGGATCATCGGATGAAATCTGACTGTTTCTTCTGCTTCCTTCTGTGTCAGCGCTCTCCCCACCTGCGCCCCCATGAGGGCTCCCATCGGAACGTGGCTCCGAACGTGATCGCGACGCGGGACCTTGAACTGCACCACCGCCAGTAAATGGAGTGTCATTGCAAAGCATGTGTGGGAGAGTGGGGCTCGAAAGCCTGCCAATAGGCGAGGGTCCGGGTATCATTTTGGGGTGAGTCGTACGTTGCGGGATTGTCACGTTTGAATGGATGGGTCGAAGGGGTACCGAGACAGGAGGCGCGGGGTAATCTACTTCCATATCAGAGCTTGAGCTGATATGCGCCCCTGATGACGGCCCATGGAGTGGAGGGTTTGGCTTTTGCCTTTGACTTTGGGACAGTGAATCCGTAGACTCAGTCGAAATCGAAGTGGCAGAACTGTCTTTCAAACGGACGCGCAACAAGCTTGACCCACGCCGAGATCCTTTACCGGATCCGGAACCCGAGTTCGACAGTGATGTCGAGCCGGACCCTAGTTTCGACACAAGAGACGAGGGCGGACGCCAATTGCCACTTGCGCTACCAGGCCCGCTTCCGCTTACACTGCCGGCACCATTCTCCCGCTCTAAGTGGTTTCCACTCCCGCTAGCACTTCCACTAGCATTTGCATTAATACTCCCATTCAGAGAGTCGTCCGCGGAATTAAGCATAGATGGACCACTGCCAGTAGAAGCGCTACCTGGGGATCTCTCTCTACTTGAAAGAGGGAGTGAAGTCGGGTGGCGATCCCCTATTCTTGCATCCACGTGGGTTTGGTCAGATATCTGTTCCACCCATTCACGAGTAGAAGAGGATTGCCAACCGGCTGAATTCGGACCTCCAAGATCAATGCCAGCAACTTTGGTTTCCTCTGGCACACTGTTGCTTCCCACATAAGGGACATGTACCACGAGGGACTCCGAACTGGAATGCGTTTTCTCGCTAGCGGACTCCCTGCGACGTCTTCTGCGACCCTTGGTACGATCTCCAGCGGAAACGTGAATCGGAACCGTGTTGATCATATGAAGCGGGTCGAAAGTCTTAGACTCCATCTTGACAGCAGCCAATTCATCAACAGCCATGCGCTCGCTTCCATCAGAGGCACTCTCCCTCCCACTGATCTCCACGCTCTTGGTGCCCGCCTCCGTGCTCTCGAAGTCCAAGTCTCCATTTGCCTCTGCACCGTCTATATCAGCCCCTTCCGTTGTGACCGCCATGATACTAGTTCCCGATACTTGGATCAGGCTTCGTTCCTCCCGTTTCCGTCGTAGTTCTCTTCTAATGCCATCCAACACTGCGTCTACAGCGATAAATCCTCCCGTCCTCCCTACACCCGCTGAACAATGCAACAAAACAGGGGCTGACTTGCCGAGGGCAAACGCCGCAACACCCGTTTTAGCATCTAGCTCAGGGTTTCTCCATTCACTTCCGCGTCTTCCTTTCCCTCTTCTAGGCATGAAACCAGCACTACTCGGAGACAATAACGGCATCCCATATCCAGGTCCTGTATCTGGGGACTGGCTGCCCGACAAGCTGCCACTGGCACTCCCAGGACTCAAGCTCCCACTCGGACTTGGGCCGGGCGTAGTCTCCGCAACAACGTGCTCCAGTTTTTTGACTAAATCTAGTACACCACGTGGGTCGTCTGGCACGTTCATATCTGACCAATCGAGGTATTGCAAATGCGTGATCCTTCGGGGAGGGACTCCAGGGTAGGACGTATGAGTGAGAGAAAATACGCGAGTAATCAATGCGGATTGATCTCCAGACAAGGCAATCCTCTTGCGAGGTTCACGAATGGCGAGGAATTCCTGTCTCGAGGTGTCCACAGACGTGTTGACGCTAGAAGACACGGGCGGGGAGGTCGACAGGAGTTCCAGTCTCAACGGGCCGTATTCCGTGTCCGTCCAATACGACCCACATTTTACCATGGCATTCTCAACTTCGCGGGTGAGCATGACGATGACATGAACATTTTGCTCCCAAACGAGACTACCAACGACCGGTTAGCATAACTCCCCCCAGGATCTGATTGCAAAAACGCACGTCCAGAAATCGACATATGTCGAAGGTAATGGACCTTGGGTAGCAATGTATCGCTTGCGGGTGCCCAAAGGTTGGACATATGACGCATTGACATAGTCATCCACTGTAGATGGCTCTCTACGAAGAGCAGGCTTCGATCCCGTCTCCATTTCCACCTCTCCGACGGTCCCCAATCGACTGGGAAAACCACCAGAGGGAACATTAGATGAAGATTGCGATTCCGATGTCAGTGTTTGCTCTCCAATACTTTGCAACAAACTTCCTAAGTGATTCGGTAGACGCAGCGGAAACGACGGAGACGGGAGCGTAAGCTGCGTCCTTCCCGACCTGGTTCCTGGGCTTGCGCTGACACCAGGAGGGAGGGACATCGAGTGGGGCGACCACGCATGCATTGGGGTGGGTAAAGAAGATATTTCCATTGGGGTATAGAAAGGAGGTGTTGGAAATGGGAGTGCTGTGGCTGGCGTAGATGGTCCTGAAATTCGCGAATCATCTGTGACGTCGTATTCGATCTTCACTTGGGGAACGCCGATGCCTCGGTCCAAGGTCAAAAACGTGGGTCGGGGCTCATATGCCGCACCGGGACCAGTGATTGACGATGGCTCTTTGCAATAAAAGTATCTCGGGGAAGCACCCACCAGCTGCTCATTGTTACCAAATCCGGGGCTGGAATGGCTCCGTCGATGCTGATCTCGATCGAGGTCTTGCTCCAGCCTTTCGCCCCCTTTCTCTCTAACTTGGTCCCTCGTAGTCCGGCCACGTTCTGAAACCCTGCGTTTATCTCGTCTGCCCGGATGTGAGCCCAGATGGCGAACGTCATGGAGGCGCACGCGTGCGTGCTCAAATGGCCAGATGTGGGTATATCTTGGGGTGGAGAAAAATAGGTGAGTAGATCATTCTACGTGTACTAGAACAAAGGGAAAAACAAAGGTGATGGTGTAAAGATTGATGCGGAGCGGCCAAGGATCGCATACGTCACTTGTTACGCAAGGAGGAAAGCGCAAATAACGAGAAGGTCGCCAAGGAGGCTTTCAAAACGTCTAAACGACGGCCTACCTATTCTTTGAGCCCTTTTCTACAGCGGCGGTGATTGAAAATGGAAAGGGAGCCGGGAAGGGGGTTCCAGGAGCTGACTTTGCACCAGTTCGCACACTGACACCCGATTGGGCTGTGCCGGTGCCGAGGGTTGCGGTATCCTTGCCGGGTGATCTGCGTGGCTTGGCAGGATATGCAAGACCGGTGAATTCGCTTTCCCTGGTATGATGTTCCATGATTGAACGTAAGCGACGTTGTTCGGCGAGTTCGATGCGATAGAACTGCATTGCGAGGGTTTCGGCGCCCTCCTCGACGTTTGGGTCGTTTTCGTCGGGGTCAGAAGTATGAGGATCGTCGCTCGATTCGGAACCGGATTCAAAGGTGTCGAGGCCGGGATGACGGAAAGGGGAAGAATGCCTGAGGGCAGAACGACGAGCGATGTCGCGCAACCAGGGAAAGGGAAGATCGTGAATGCGTGTCCTGACGCGTCTGGGGAGACGCAAGGGAATTCGCTCCGTGATTCCGTGAGAAAGTTCGGTGTTTTGACGAATGGTATCGAAGAAAGGGTTAGCGGCACGAGAGGCAGAAGGGGCTGGGGTATTTGTGAGTGGATAGGAAGGGAGGAAAGGTGCGAGATGGGGCCGTGGGGCGGAAACGGTGGAAGAAAGGGAAAAGGCGGCCTTGGGCAGGTGGGAAGCTCTTAGAGCGCCGGATGACGATGCGGGATCGGTGTCGTCTTCTTCTGAAAGGGGACGGTCTGTGGAGACGAGGTGGCGAGCCTCTTTCCATACGGCTTGAAAGCCGCCACACACCCAGGCCAACTCTCCGGTGAAGCCCTCTGCACGGAATTTGCGCAAGAGACCTGCGATGATGCTGTTATCGGGAGAGAGGATGGAGTCGGAGTCGTATACGAGGATGCAGGAAGCGGAGGACCAGTTTGCGAAGCGGGTGCGGGAGGAGGGTGATGGAAGCATGATGGATAGTTTTGCGAGAGAGAAGAGGGGACGTTTGAGGAGGGTTGTCGGGACGGAGAGAGAGATGGCATTATGTATGCGTGCTGCTGCGTGTGCAGCGCGTGGACGGATGTCGAGTACGAGAGTGCGAGAGTCGTTGAGGAATGTGGAGAGGGAAGATGGTGGTAAGGAAGAGAAAGGGAGGGCAGACATGAACGGAAACGAGGAGGGTTCGGAAGAAGGAAGATTGGGTGGTATACGCAGTCACGTGTTATGATGTCATTGGTCTAGACCAACTTGATGTCATGTCACGTGAGTTGTGTGAAATACACACTCTTTTCGTCTCATCGCGTCTTCCCAAAGCAAAGCCATGTCCAAGGACGACTCGGCAAAGATATTGGCAGACCGTGCGTTTGTTTTTCTGTCTAGGACACCTTAATTTAATACGTTCATTTGCTAGTCGCGCCTGTCATCATGACACCGAGGATCATCGCTGCCACCGTCTCCGCCCGCGCCCGCGTTGCTTCAAAGGGCACCTCCAAGTTCAACTTTGCTTCGCTTGCTCGCGCACCACTCCGAATCACACTCGGAAACCGTCGCGTTACTTCCCGAGACCTCCAAGTGGCAGAGGCGACACAGGAACTTCTCACAGCCGACGTGCCAGATCCCGATGGTCTCGCCTCAGACGTCAGCCTCCTCCGCGGGTTCAACGCGACCATACCCAGCTCTGACAAGAACCGCACTCGAAGGCGTCAACTCAGAAATGTACACGTCCCAAAGGTCGGGCTCAAAAAGCTCGGCTTGCAGGCAAGAGGCTTGTTGGTCGACGACCCAGACGATCCTCACAGCACCGCAACCGAAAACGATGTCCCTCAGCGGAAACGCAAAGCGAAGAGGCGTCCAAGGGGCAGTCTCAACACCGCTAAAATACTCGGCAGGGATGAGCTCACACGACAGGCCAGCGAGATCGTGGCGGACAAGGAAAATCTCCATGTACGACGCGTACGTCCTCATTTCTCACCCCTCTCTTCCCTGTCATACCGTCACAGAGTCTTATCCAGAGTGAGATATCCGAGGTTGAAAACAAGATCAAAGAACTACATTTAATCCGCGACCATCTACAACAGGACCTTTTGAAAATTCGCGAGGATGAACTAGAGCTCGATGCCGAACGTATGACTGCTCTTTCCTTCCCATCACTCACCTCACTCTATATCAGTACAGGGCATCCAGGAACGCTTAGATTTCGAACAATCTTCTTCTAGACATCACAAAGCTGTTACTCCCCAATCTTACCACATCTCTCCATCTCGGCGAAGAAAAGGTATATACCCCACCACTCGCTCTTCTGCATATCTCACCCAACTAGGACCCGTCTTTCTACCCTCTGAGCATGACGACCTGCCGCCCGCCGTCGCATTCATGGTACTTGGCATCATTTCTTTTTTCCTCTCTCCGCTCACCACCCTCAAAGACCTTGGAAAGCCACTCTAGCCCAATAACTGCACTTGATTTCTCAGAACCATACGGAACATTGGTCAGCTCCTCTCAAGACGACTCTCAACCGCGGGTCTGGGACTTGATGACAGGGTCTGAAATTGGTCGTCTATGCGGTCACCGCGCCGGAGTCAAGTGCATTCAGGTGGAGGACAACTTATGTCTGACTGGCAGTGAGGATGGTTCCGTCCGATTATGGGATCTTCGTCTCGTAGACGACGGCTGGGAAAAGGACGGCTTGAGTGACGTTTTAGAACAAGATTCAGCTTCTTGTCACGATGGCGAACTGGTTGAAAAACCAGACTGTACGGGTGCAGTAAGCGAAGCAGGCACTGATTCTGACGGTCCCTGCCTCAGGACGTTTGACGGCCACAGCAAGGCTGTCACAGCCCTCTATTTTGAAGACGATTGTTTGGTGAATCTCGCCCGTAAATGCACCCTGCTCCGCTGACTCTCCATAGGTTACGGGTGCATCGGATAAGACCCTTCGTCAGTGGGATCTCACCACTGGTCAATGTGTTCTCACGATGGATATCCTTTGGGCAATCTCCCACTCCCAAGTTGCCCCGTCTGGTAGCCAGTTGCCGTTCACTGGGCCCACTGTGGCCGCAGGTACATTTGCTGTGCCAACACCACCCTACGTGGATGGCAGTTGGGATATGTATCAAGATTTTGTTGGTGGCGTCCAGTTTTGGGGATACGGTCTCGTCAGTGGAAGTGGAGATGGCGCGGTCAGGATGTGGGATAGTGAGTTCCATCCGGCACTCGTTCCATCACGACATTGACGGTGCATAGTGCGCACTGGGCAGGCACATCGAACCCTGCTCGGACACACGGGACCCATAACATGCCTGCAATTCGACGAGATTCACATTGTTAGTGGGAGTCTGGACAAATCAATTCGAGTGAGCACAACATCTTCTTGAAGTCACGTTTCTGATCGTTTCTTGAGGTGTGGGACGTGCGCTCTGGCGGCGTATACGAAACTCTCAAGTACGACCACGGAGTGACCGCGCTTCAATTTGACACCCGTAAAATCATCGCGGCCACGGGAGAGAATGTTGTCAAGGTATCCTGCACACAACCGTGTTCGTATCATCCTATTCTGACATGCTTACTAGATATATAACCGTACTAGCATGCAACACTCGGCACTCCGAACAAACGGGCACACCCGACCTGTAGACCGCATCCGGTACATGGATCGCTACCTTGCTTCGGGCGGGCGTGATTCAACTGTCAAGATCTGGACTCTGTAGGCAATATCGAGTGGAGGAGCGCTGCGGATACCCTGCGGACGATTTCGACCCCCAAGACTAGCATCAGTGAACCCCACAAGCAGTTGTAACATACATACATATATTATTTCGCATCATCTCGCAGTCTCTCGGGTTGCCAGACAAGACCTGATGCCCAAATGACCCTACCGAAGCTGAGTTATCTTGGTAAGTACTGTCACTCCGTACATGGGTATCGAATTCTAGGCGCACCATGAGTGACTCGAGATGGACCACAACGGCAGACGTGAGCAAACTAGTTTTTTGGGAGCGAGTATCATCGATACCGACATGACATTCGTGCGGCACAAATCACTTGTTCGACATGCCTCTTTTAAGACATCTCGCGCGTGGAGCCTTGGCAGCGCTCGGCCTGTCAAAGGAAGGGGACGCATGCACACATTGACATGGCTAAGTACAGATGTGTTCCCTCCGGTTCCATTTTCTTGCATTTTCCGACACCTTGTTCAAGGCTGTAGCTGGCGACCACATGAAATACATGGCGGTACCAGGGATTCAAGTTTCACGTTGCACAAGATCAGAAACTCTGATTTTGAGATCGAATCACCCCACTAGTAGTCATTCCGCTGAGCTTCAGAAGACCATCGAGAGATGATATACATAGATGTCCGAGATGAGACAATTCGTTGGTATGCGGATAACAACCCCAATATTCGTGGAACAGTTTACCACCGATGAGTGAAGAATGATGCCTGTAGCCTACGCGCGCACGAGCCTGCGCACATGAACAAGAACACAAGTGTCTTCATTGACATTTCCGCGGACGCGATCCTTTTTTTTTTATAAATGAATAGACGATTCGAGAACGTTAGTAGATGAAACAACCAGAGACAGCCAGACTGAACAACAAGTTGTAACGCAGGGCAGACAAGAATAGATCTACACGCCATCTTGCCCAGATTAGGATCTTCTGTGACCAGCGTCTTCGCCCCGACCGCTACGATGGTGGTAGTCCCTTACACGCGTCCCTTCCCGAGGAGCAGCAGAATACCTGTCATTATCGGCATGAGAGGGGCCACCATGCCTCGACTCATATCGCGGGGGTGGACTGAGTGAGCGTCGTCTGGGAAAAGACCTTGTGTAAGGTCAAAACTGGGAACACAAACAGGTGACCTACCGAGCCCGAGACCCATTGACATTGCTACTGGCGTAAGGCGGTGGTGGCGTCACTGCACGCCTATGTGTTTCTTGTGTTTGATAGTGTCCCCTAGAAAAGACAACCATCGGTTCCTGAACTTGAGAAAAAAGAGTGGTTTTACCTAGGCGCTTTGTCATATTCGTCTCTCCCTTGGGGAGGCAGACCGGGAGGGGTTCGGGGCCTTCTGGTGTGCCCTGTGTATTGTGCACTTCTATCGTCGGAATTGGCGTGGCGCCGATCGTACCGATCATAGGAATTGCGATGGGTTGGAGCCCCGCTCGCGACATAGTCCCTCTCAGAACCATGATGTCCACTTCTTTCATAACGAGACGCAGGTGCTGGAGGTGGAGAACTGCGCACACGATGATCTTCGTTCTCACGGCGTTGCGGGGGGTTGTCGCGACGATCGCGCGGTGGAGTGAGAGCACGGCGATGATCGCGCGTTGAAGTGGGCGCGACTACAGAAGCATCATAGTAATGGTCTTCCCTTGAGTTGGAATGCTTTGAATATTCATTACGATACCCATGAGTATCTCTGGATTGGTGATGGTCACGCGAAGAATAATCGCGATTGCGTGAAGAATCAGTACGCCTAATATGCCATGCTGAATGTGTGCGAAGAGCGGACACTAGATTTGAGCACTTACGAGTTGGTCGAACGAGGGCAATCCCTACCATAATTTGTAAGTCCTGTATTGGAAGCAGGGGTAACAATGCACGTACCTCGCCCAGTGGCCGCTTTCACCACAACCATAGCATGCTCCCGGGTCCTCAAGCCTTTTGAACGTTCGCCCACGGCTGTGGGAAAGCTCAACCCGTATTTTATTCCCCATGAAGTATCCTTCATGGTACCTAGCGACACTTTCTTGTGCCGCTTCTTTACTGTCAAACTCCTAAACAGATTCCCAGTAACTTAGTCAGAACTGCAAGCCAAGGTGTCAGAGATAATAATACCACGAAACCAAAACCGAGTCTGAAAGTGGCGTTATGGAGAGCTTCTTGACGAGCGAAGAAAAAAAAGCTTACTTGAGCTCAATGGCAACGATAGTTCCTATTTTTCCAAAGCAGTTCCGTAGATCCTCTGGCCGAGTGTGATCGGGGAGGCCACCAATATAAACTTTGTTCGGCTAAGTAGCGCAGAGTTCAATACCGGGGCCAGACAAAGCGAGAACGAGAAGAAAGCGGGGACCAATAGCAGAGAAACCAGTAAGCAGGCAACAGAGCCAGACAAGGAAGCAGACAAGACAGTGTAATTGCGTCCCCGAATCCCGACAGTGGGGCAGTTCCGAAGACAAAATGCCAGTCACCAGTATAGCCCCAGAGCACGACGCAGAGCGTAAACGAGCTGCTTGGAGTGGAACATCGACACAAACAAGGCACGAGGAGACAACAGGAGCAGCAGAGCAGGAACTAAACAGCAAGAACAAGAGGGTAAGACCTAAGCACCTTGATTTGTCTAGATTCAGTCCTAGTGGCATGAGTTTCTTCAAGAGCCTTTGTAGAAGCCATTTCAGGAGGGTGGTCTGGATCGTCGAGTTGGACATCCTGTACACCATTTTCAATCTCGTGGGCTGTTGCGGGGCCCATTGCTCTGTCGAGATCGTCGTCAGCGAGACTCCATTCGTTAGTGTGTGTGTTGGGGCCCATTGTGGTCAGAATGTGAGCAATCGTGCGACAATTTTCCTCCTTTTTCATTTTTAAATAAAATTATCAATATTATTAATACAGGCTGACAAATCACCACGTGCATGGTGACGACGACACGACCCAGCGGCTGAGCTGGCCATATTGTTTTGTAGGAGTGGATAAAGCTTACATTGGGATCATCACACTTTCATTCATAATTTATAGTCGATCTTGATCACAATTCAGCCTTTCCTATTTGACAATGCTGAATTTCATTGGACTGGCAGAAACATGCTGCTCACCTCTGCACCACGTTCTCAAGGGAATGTGTGAGCACCCGAAGCCTGCGACGACGCATTCCCTATCTACCACGCAAGTGGTGGTACGTTTAAGACGGGACTAGTTATCCAAACGTTGAGAAACGAAGACCATCCAAGTGCAGGGTGGTGGGCGAATGTTAATAGTATCAATCCGAAAGCGCCGATCAAAAGCCGAACTGAGGCTACCGTACCGCGCCTTTGATATTTGACCCTCAGGCCTCAGTCACGGCAGACTTACCAACTTCAGGCGGGAAAGTCTAAACTTGAATTTCTTGTCGTAGACAGACGACCGATCTTGCTGCTCCATACTGGTACGCACCCATGCTCAAGATGCATCCATTGGTCCATGTGCTGAAATCACTGACATGGGCTGCATATCTTCCATTGGTAGTCCTTGAACACGGCGATATTGCGTCGCTTGTGGCCACATTTGCTCAGGTGACTTCCTGATGATAATCGCGCGACCAGGGGCGGGGTGCGTGGTCCGCGTCAGATGTGCTTGCTTATCGTATGATTGGTTGTCAAGATCACCGTATGAGACCACATAGGGTAGGTACGGATCAGCTGAAGTGAACAAGAGACCTACGAGGGTTAATTACTGGAAAATTGGCCGGTAGGTTGTCGGGGTAGCGACAAAAAGATCCCGTTCTACTGACCGAAATTGTCAGGGCTTTTGGCAATTGTCACTGTCTCTGGGCAAGGCGTGGCTAGACATACGGTGTACTGCACGGGACGGTACGCCTCAAAGATTGGCCAGTGAGTCCCAAACTAACTAAAACCCTCCACATTACGCTCCACCGACCGTGCTCAGACGGCAGTTCCCAAATCACGAAGAAAACATCCAAAACGAAAGTCAAAAGTTCATACGAATGAGTCCAATTGTCTCCGACCTCGAACTGTTTTTCACTCCTTGCGCCATCAAGCAAGAGTCCATATTCCACTGAGAATCCCTATCACGAAGAGCACGGCAACATAGCTGAAAGCTTTCATATCGAGGGGGGTGGCACCATTAGAACTCGAGGTGGACGTTGACCCCCCACTCGGACCAGAAGTAGGGACCCCAGCCGGAAGGGTGGGGACAGACGTGCCGGTTGCACTAGCCAAGCAGGACGAAGCTGCTGCATTGGCAGCAGCAGTACTTGATGGTGCTTGATAGTTGACAGTACCATTTCCACCGAAGCTGCAAGCCTGGGGATTGTTATTGTTGTCAAGGTAGTACTGGGACATTACCCAGGACAGCATGACAGCTGCCAAATATGTCATCTCGGTAATGTATATCTGAAAGAATTAAACACCTACTCGGATCACATGCGGAGACAGCACCGTACACGCCTGTAGCGCCGTCAGCTGCAATGGGGTTGCATGTACCTCCCGCCCCCCCAAGCGCACTGCAACCATAATCAAGCAGCGAACCAACAATTGCACTGTAGTTCGAGGTTGTTGGTGTGAACTGGCAACTCAAGTTGTGCTCCAAGCATGTGCAGGCAGCAACATTCGGAGTAGGTGGTAAAGTAGTGGAAGCGAGCATAGTTGAATTCTGCTGTGGGCAAGCCGGGTAACTTGTAGACCCGGCCGCACTCTCGGAGGGTGAATTAGGAGGTGAAGCTTCGGTGTACTGAGTCTTGAGATTGTTGAAGTTTTGATTGACCGTAACTGAACTACCATCCGAGGAAATCGAAACAATGCCGTAGTCACCTTGCGCGCTCGTCGCAGGGAAGTAGGAAAAGGCAACACCGCCCGACCAAACAGAAGACATGTTGGAGCTAAGAAGAGCTCCAACCTCGCTCCAGTCCGTTACTGGGTTTGTGGGGCAACCAAATTCGCTGAAGTATGCTGGGATATTATAAGCGGAGTAAAGAGCTTCCGTTCCAGCGTAAGATGCCTGGAAGGTTGAATCCCCACACCACTGACTACATCAGTGTCAATTACTTTTCATCAGGAACAAGAATTAGTGACGGTGCGTACTAGTTATTGAGTCCATAAAGATCGAGAGCAGTGCCACCAGAGTTGCCGTCCGAGGGATCACAAGAAAGGTATTCGGCCAAGGGAAGGATCCACGATGCATCTCCATCAATAGCAGCATACCCCACGAGTACGGACGACTTGATGGAGTTGCTGTGATATAAAACAAGAGGTTGGAAGAACCGCAAGGTAGTTTCGGTGGGATACTCACAGGTACGCTTTGATGTCACGAGTGGCCGCCTTCACAAATGCAGCTGTGGCTGTTCCGTTTGCTGCAATAACGACTTCGTTTCCAACATTGTAGGCCAAGACATTGTCATACTTTGAAAAGGCCTGGATTGTTTCAATATACTGGTCTAAAAGGGCCGTGGTCCACGACGGAGAATCACGGTCAATAGACCCGTTCACTGGCAAAGACAAGTCGATTCTGTGACAACAGAGTTGCTTAGCTGCACGTGACGTCTCTACGGAAATCACTCACATGGCGTAAATGCCGGCGT
The DNA here is from genome assembly GCA_038089295.1 of Xerocomus amazonicus. Classification (NCBI taxonomy): domain Eukaryota; kingdom Fungi; phylum Basidiomycota; class Agaricomycetes; order Boletales; family Boletaceae; genus Xerocomus; species Xerocomus amazonicus. Next base: position 70,539 of record JBBPKO010000037.1, read on the forward strand.
TGCTGAATAATTGCATGCAGGTGTCATGATTCGACGCTGAATTGACGCTGTAGGCACGAATGGTATTTACACCAAGCTGCTGGAGGTAGGGCAAGTCACGCTGACAAGCGGTGCCATTGGACAGGGGGTCGATGTAAGTGGAAGGTTCAAGGAAAGGATTGTCGGAGTCAGTGGTGACCTGACCTGGAAGGATGGATCAGATGAAACGCGGCGGGAGAAGTGTCGTGAAATGCACACCCTGCGGCTGGTATGCGATGCCCTTGATGTAAAACCTATTACCGTCGGTGGTATAGAGGTATCTGCCAGCTCGAGTGACGGTCTGGATGGCCTGCACGCTGGCGAGAGTGGCGGCCACAAATGCGAGTGCGTGTAGGACCCGCATGGGTGAAGGAGCGAAAAAAAAGGTAGAGAGCGTTTGTCAAATGCACGTGTGGGGCGAGGGGCGAGCGAATATGTTCATGACGTAACGCGAACCTGGTCGAGGCCAAGTCAAATACAGACTCCGCTCGGACAACCGAAAAGAAGCAACGACGGGTAGATTGCACAATAAGTACACAAAGTAGTGCTGCGGCATGATCGCCATTAAACAGACATTGCTTTAGATGAGTGGAAAATTAGGGCTGTACAAATGCGGCAGATAGAGGACGGTAAAGAAAAGGAAGGCAAGATAGACGGAAAGTGTTAAAAAGCAAGACCAAATGCCAA
>JBBPKO010000037.1:71343-106511 GCA_038089295.1 Xerocomus amazonicus
GCCATTAAACAGACATTGCTTTAGATGAGTGGAAAATTAGGGCTGTACAAATGCGGCAGATAGAGGACGGTAAAGAAAAGGAAGGCAAGATAGACGGAAAGTGTTAAAAAGCAAGACCAAATGCCAAGCCAAAGTACAAATGTGCGAGATGATGCGGGATCAAAATGCCAGCCGTGCCCTAGGTCGAAAGGGTACTCCAAAGAAGTGAGACGAGCCAAGCAACAAGCAACATAAAGGTATCAAGCGGCGAGATAGAATATACATAGAAATAGGGCATTAACGATCAGCCGGCAGGTTGAGGCAGGTCGACAATGGCGCGCAGCAAATACAGGACATTTACATCCCGTATCCGTAGCTCTGGTAGGGATCGCTCAATGACCCGGCGAGACCAACGTTGCCAAAGCTCACGTTTGCGTACGCCGACACACCCGAATAACCGCTGGTGTGGGTATGTGGGGGTGTCAGGCTGGCATTATGAGGTGAGTTGTTTTGTAAAACATATCCATCAATCGAGCGTGCTTGAAGGCCATGCAGTTGAGGCGCCAAATGCGAATGACCGTAAGAACCTTGTCCTTGAATTCCGTAAAGGCTCGCCTGGGATCCATAGATTTCCGCAATCGCACTATTGGGATGGATGCTCTGGGGAAGGTGCCGCCCAGCAGCAGGGGCTGGATGACCTAAGCCAAGCGTCTGATTGTTCAACCCCATATTGACCATCTGATGTCCGTGATATCCGCCATTGTAATTGTCCACTTGCTCACGTTGCAGTTTGTTCTGGATGCGTTTTCCGTATGGAGTATTACGTATGAGTGGGAGAACCGGTCGGATGCCCTCGACAAGGAGCGCGCGTTGAGTGGGCTCCGCATAGTCAAGCGCGGTCTAGATAACATTAGTGAATCGAACGTCCAACGCATGCAAACACCGACTTGAACACAATAATTGCCATACGAGTCGCGCAACAACTTTTCCAGACGAGAGCGGTTCAGTAACTCCTCTATGAGCATTTTTCTAGTGTTGTGTTCGGCAACGCGAATGCACTGTAATGGTAATGCAGATTCGATATGAACAATCCTGGCCAAACAAGACAAAACGACCTTACCTTCTCGATAACATTGGAACTGAATTTCTGAACCGACAAGGCACATACGTTCCCAGTGAATTGGCGAATAACAGCATCGCTGAAGCGGTTGTCATTCAGGTCTAAAATATACTGAACAACCTGATTGTAAAGAGTCAACGATTCAGCATTGGTGATATTTGTAGGCACCCACATAGTTCCCGTAGGGGTCCTGGACCAACGTGAGAGCGTTGTAAGTGATCTCGTTTACAAGTTGGACACGTTGGTGATCAGAAGCATGATCGATGCATCGCTGGAGAACACAACACCCATGGCGGTGGGTAGCAACTTCAACACAATTGGCAGCCACAGCATTATAGATAAACTGTGAAGGATCAACGTCAGTACAACCAACGTCTGAATAACACATTATACATACTTGGTTGTCTTCAGGAGCGAGTTTGTTGAGACATTTTTGAATGACGTGGTTGCCATTGAGGTCCTTGATGAGCACAACAACATGAAGGCTGAGCGCAACGATAATGGAATGGATCTGAACATTGTATCTTTGATCAGTCTACACTCCACTGTAAGTCGGGCAGAGAAGTTAAAGCGTGAATCTGACTTGCCTGTCGTCTAGTGGACAGGAAGTCAATCATTTTTTGTACCGCCCGCGTTCCATGCATGTTCAGTGATATATTGACCAGATCTTGTGCGACTGATTCACAAATAACATTGCGCTGTTCGTCCGTGGAGTACTCCAAAAGCTTTTGACACAGATAGTTTCCAAAAGGATCTACGCATGTGTCAATATACCACTGCTGACGTAATAAATTGCACCCCACCTGTCATCAGATCGGCAAAGTGACCGAATGTTTCGCGGAAGATCATATCACGATGCTCCGGAACACCTTCCTCAAGCTTCTTCTGAAGATACCGGCACCCGTGCTGATCTTTGCATAATACCGGGATTTCGCCTTGTAAGTCTTCAATACGAGTACCCGCAAACCGATTAACTTTAGAAAACGTGAACAAAGGTCGGAATGTGAGAGGCTAGGCCAGGAACATACGATCCATATCACCGCGCTTGTGTTTGGGACCGTGTAAACCATTCATCTTGCCGTCGGGACCGCTGCCACGGCCAAGACCAAGACCATAACGAGATCCATTATGATGATACAACGCAGTTGACCCACTCGCACCATTGACCACAGGCCCGTTCCGCGTAGCAGCGTCAAAACTATAAGCGCTATAATGGGAAGCATCCAATTGACCGGCAAGACCATAAACCGAATCAACACCATATTGCTATATGAATGGTAAGACGCCTCGCAAGTGGCTAGAAAACATGGAGTACCTCGAACGACAAGCCAGATTCGCCGAATTGATTGGACGGTAATCTAGACAATGATGGATGAATGTCACCTTTTGCAGACTCATCGAGGTGATGGTTCCCTTGAGATGACAAACGGCCACTCATATTTTGGCCATCAGGAGTGAGGGGGGTTCCAGGAGTTTGGAACAGATGGCTACTGTTACCATTAGCGATTGACAGAGGTGTCGCAGGAACGGATCTCGTTGTCATGCTAAGAGCGTCGAGAGCACCAGAAGGAGAGCCCCGACGAGAGGATGGGGCCACAGACGGACCGAGGGTCATCTGAGGGAGCTGTCCGATATGAGGCGTCGACGTGCCAGAGCCAACGCTAGTAAGCTTCCCACTAAGATCTGCCGAGGAAGTCAATGTGAGCGTGGGGTTCGTGACTGTGCGGCGATCGGTTTTGGAGCTCAGGCCATCCAGACCACGAGGGTTGCTCACGAACTGCGGCCATTCGGACGACTTTTCGCCACGAGTGGTGAAAGAGCTCCGAGGAGAGGTCCGAGGACGATGAGCAAGGTCCAGTGCTGCAGAGGACGTCGAGATCTAATGGCTGCCTAAAAGACAACACGACACGCTCAAACGCTAATCTTACCTTGTTTGCAAATGATGCAAACTTGTCATCATCCGATGTTGGGAGATTCTTCATAGCATCTTGGTAATATTAGGCACAAAAGCGAAAAATGGCACGACGTGAACTTACTGTGCATCTCTTGGTCCAATTGCTCGTCTAACATCATACCGACATTATACTGTTCGCCTGGATGCACGTGCTCATCTTCATTATACCGGCCTCTGGCCACCATGGACTGTGCCACCGTACCGGGGCTCGGTGTGGCTCGATTGGGTCTCTCCCCGGAGAGTGCCATCCCTCGGAAATGCTCCACCAGTTCCTCGTCATGGCTACTCGTAGACGTACGACGACTCGCGGGCATGCTCTTCGCACCAGCACGACTGTACTGCCCATTCGTGCCGTGACCAGATCCAAGGTCAGGCGAGAGCTCGACGGAGGGAGCGTAAGTGACGGACTTGCGCTTGTCGGCAACAGCAGAACCGACAGCTTTGGAAAGAACGTCCACGTCGACCGAGGAATGGGAAAGCGCCGACTTGATGAAGTTGTCCCCATGCAAGACCGCAGTGACGCGTGGAGGAGTGGTTGGGGCAGAGACAGCTAGACCAACAGAGTCGTAGGGAATACTGAGAAGCTCCTGCGCTTGCTGCTGCTCCAAAACCCGCATTTGTTCTTCGAACAGCTTCCGCTGGATAGTACGCTGACGCTCGTGTTCCAAACGTTTCAGTTCGACCCGCTAAATGGCGGTCAGCCGACAGGCAGTACGAATAAGCTGAACTCACAGCTGAAATGTCAGGCATGTTAGTACCAAGCCTCGCGGCCTAATGAAGAAATTCGCAAGTTAAAAACGGGGAAACACTGTGGGAGAGGCGACATACCGAATCTGCGAGGTCGAGGAAAGCGGGCGGGCTCGGCTTTCTCCCGTCTGAGATACGATTATCGGCGGAAGTATTAATGTTTTCAACAATGTTCATCCTGAATAGTAAAGAGGATGACTTTTCTTCGAGAAGGGATTGAGACAGAAAACGAATTGAACGAAGAAACGATATTAGAAAACGGTAATGCTAGTTGCACAGTGTGATAATCCTGGAACAAGGCGAGTAAACGAAATGATATACGAGTAGACTGGAGCAAAGTGACCTTGGAAACCAATTTTGAGCCGTTCTAGAATGGACTGATGATACAATGCGGCCAGGAGGACTGATAAGTAAAACACGGTGGAAGAAGAGGGAGAAGTAAGAAGGATGCATAGAACGGGGAGAAGGTGAGACATACCTTTTCAAGTGTCCGAGTCTTTTTTTTTTTTTTTGCGGCGCAATGCAAGGGAGGACGCTGACTGTTTGTTTTGTGTAGTTAAGACCTGCGAATTTAAGGCACTTCGGTAGCGCGTGGGGATCGAAAAAGGGCTCGGCTTGCCTTACCCTCTTTTTTTTCAAAGTCCGCTACCCATTTCCAGACATGTTTTTTTTCTTGATCCAATGAAACAGAAAATAATTATAAATATTTAAAGTGATTCAATTAATTCACTTCATCCCTTGGACACTTTGGTCATGCCCGTGCGCGGCTATTTCAATCCTATCGCGCCATGCCAACGTACATACGCCGGGTATTGTCGGTGACCTCGCTCCCCATTCAAGGGAAAAGAAACAAAAGAGACTACGAATTAAACAAATGGTTCTACAGTAACGACCGTCAGCGACGTTGCATTAGAATGCTTTTCCTCAGCAGAGGTGGCACCATTCAAACCTGGTCCATCCCCTGGCTTCAACCGCAGAGTCGCACTCTCGTCCACAGCGTCAACTATCACACCTTTGATCGTACCCCGATCATCATCGTCTTCCGGCTTCCCCGCGTGACCACACCCCACCTCTTCCGAAGAGTCCGCCGCTGCATCTACAGATGCATCGCCTTCTTCTGCTGTGTCTCTCGCGGCCTTTACCGATGCCTGTGGTGAATTCCGTGATCGAAAGAAGCCCGGAAGAGGCGGAAATCCGAGGGAAAGCTTCGAATACCGCGTAGGCGTATCGGTACCACCTTCACCCCGGCCAGCTTTCGGCGTGGTCGCGCCCGAGGCATTGGGCACTGAAGGTAGCTCTGCTGTAGACAAGCATGGGCTCCTCCCCGCCTTTGGCGTTTCAGACGACCGATTAGTGGTAGGAGGAGATGCCGCACGAGGGGGCGTAGCTAGGCCCACCGTAGAAGGTGAGTCCTGACATCCTGGGTTACTTCGCTCATCGTTAGAGTAGTCGAGCCTAGACTGTACCGCCCACTCACTGGTCACTGGAGCACTCTCCGTCGGTAAGTGTGAGTAACAAATTTTTCAGATTAGGTAGTGTATGTCGCATATCAAGCGATCGCAAGTCACGGTCTGCCATAAGCTAGAGTATCTGTATGAGTCACTGTTAAGTTTGGTCGCAACAGACGTACCATTTCTATATCTTTGTTAAGGAGGAATACTGCATATTCAAATCGATACGTATCCACGCCTTTTGAGAAGAGAGGAAACCTACAACTGATCAGCCCACGGACCATATCAGGACCAAAGGTCTGACACACATTCGAGGGCCCACCATCGCTGAGATATTATCCCTGATCAAGCTCCTGCTGCTAATATACGTTATTGGATAAACAAGACCCCTTCCCGTGTACATGGAGAGGAGCTGCACAAGATGAGCCGCGTATCCAAGAGCTGTTGCTACCGATTCTTCCGTGACCTCCTTGTGGGATGGCAATGACAACGGCGGGGCGGGTTCATTGGAATTTAAAGGAATGGGCAAGGGAATGGCAAGAATCGTAAAAAGCAGTTCCGATGGGGACAAAGGCTCGATTGGGTATATTGCAGCAAGCGTCGATATGAGTGAAGTTCGGATGCGTGGAACGCGGTTTCGGACGGAGATGAGGCTGCTTCTAACAGAATAGATTAACGTAGATGAAGAAGTACAGGACGTCTAGACCTACCGTTCCTCGGTGACTTGAACCATTTCAGCCGAGAGCATTGCCATCTTTTGAACCTGCAACGCCTTCGCCTTTGCGAGATAATCTCGCCGCGTCCGGATCTGCATCTGACGCGTGGCAAGCTCATCACGTACTAAAGAGAGTGAAGAGCGTGTTGCATAACGATATGAAGCAGCGGGGTCTCAACTTACAGCGATTTGATCCCTCGAATATATTCCGAATTTCGGCCTGCCGGTCCTCGATGCGCGCTTGGCGTTCGGAAGTTTCGCGTTTCTGTCGACATAGTACTTGCGGTGATTACATAACAAACCGATCTTGCTTGAGGACGTACCAGGATTGACGCATGATCGTTGGCAAGACAAAGATCAATTTCTCTAATGACATCACGGAGCGACTCCTCCATGTCTCGTACACGAGCTTGCAGGGTCACTAGTCTGAAGGGAGCGAGTTAAGCAGTGTAGCAATTGTACATTTCCGTTGGCCTTACTCCATAAGCTCCTCGAAATTCGAAGTCCTTGCGTCCAATCTACGGGATCTCCGAAAACTGGTTGGCAACAACTGATTGGCCTGTATCATATCGTGAGATAGTGAAGGGATGGTTTCTGTACTCTGGACAAATCTGCGCCCCTCTAATTCTGGGTCCGTGTTGTAACCCGACGGAGACGGAGATCTCGATTGAGACTGTGAGCTAGACCAAGCGGGAGCTGGTAAATGAAAGCTTCGACCAGTCGGTAAAAAGGTCATCAAGAGCGTGTTCGACGGTAACTGCGACGGATGGTTCTCCAACTGCGAAAGGCATCCAAATAGTGAGCAAGGTGTCCACCATATTGATTTCTCGCACGTACTTCGGGAGATAGTGGTATCAGGTCCGAGAAAGAAAAATCCCACTCTTCCAAAACCTTCCACCGCGGACTTCCGGGAACTTTTCCGGTGTCGCTAACGTCCTTTTGCTTACCTTTGGTGTTTCCTAAATGTACAGTACCGGGGCCAACCTTCACCCAAAGTTGAATTCTGAGTCTGTCTGCACTCAAATTCGTGTATTCTGTGAAATCGGACGGAGAGGAAGCATCGAGGGTGTAAAGTGGATTTGTAGAAGGTCGATGTATGGGTGAAATGTAATTTGGGACCTTTGGGAATACGGTGAGATTCGTGGACGATGGGAGGGGAGATTGATGGCTCGAAGACTTTTGCAGTGGTGCAGAGGACGAAACCCGGTGCGTCTTCATGGTTGATGAGGGTCCGGACAGTTGCCGTGCCACAGGCGGTGACTTCCCCTTAGATGTAGACAAGCGCGGAGTTGTATGCGAGGCTGCGGAAGCAGAGAACATCCTTCCTGCCGCTATGCTAGTTGGCCGAGATGACTTCGCCACTTTTCGAACAGCCTGCGCTGATCCATTCGAAGATGCCGCTGATACGACCGGAGATGGGGATGGTCCACTGTCGGCTCGGGATCTCGATTTCTCATTAAGTGAGGGTGGTGAAGGCAATGGAGGTAGTTCAGGGACATATATTGTTATGAAAGTTTCCACGAGACGGGAACTGATAACCTTTTCCAATGTTCGCTGCGAGTGATCATGATAGAGTGCCGAGAATGAATTATTGGAGATTGAATTGTTAGAAGCAGTAGACGAAATGCTCGCTGAGAGATTATGTGAGGAAACCGCAGAGGTTGTTCGGATTCGGGTCTGTCTCGCTGAGGGAACAGAGGTGTTAGTTACCATTGAGCGAGACAAGGTGTTGCCAGAACCGGATACTGGCGCTACGCTCCCCCCGCCCGAGAAGTTCACGCGTGATGGCGCCCTTCGACGACCCCTTCCCTCACCGCCTGCCCACACCTCATCCGAGATAGAATCATCCGCAGGAACACTCTTTGGGGTGTTGACTGAAGTGGTAGATACTCGCCGTGACCGTCTACGCAGCAGAGTGACATCGAGGTCGTCAGATAGGTTCCCCAGAGGCGTGAACTGAGAATGAGTCGCGGGTTGGGAGAGAGCAGATGCAAAAGCATCACGGACGGGAAACGGTGTGAGATTGCGTATCTGGATGGACATCAAGTGTCGAAGACGACGCTGAAAGTATTCCTGGCACGAAGTAGGGTTAACGCAAAGCGTACCGCACCCACGCGTATGGCGACATACCTCGCCATGACGTTGTTTCAAGTACGGCGGGTCAAAGCTGGTCGAGCTGGGCGTTGGTAATGCGTCCTGAGCACCACCCGACATATCTATAGGTTAAGTGTCATTTATCGTGTAGACATATACTTGCAAAGCGGCGAACCCTGAAGCTGGAAAGCCTGATGTGCCGGGTTGTGTGGACGCGGGACTCCCTAGTAAGACTCCCGTGAAGCGATCCTTTCCTTTCCTAGCCTAGACCTCTCACTTGCCATGCAGTCTCAGTCTCAGTCTACAAACAAGTCTACAACCACGAGCGCGTTTGGGCAGACAGCGGGTCCGTCGAGCTCAATGCCACCACCGCCCGTGCCACCCGCCAAAAGTCTTGCGCTGGAGCGTGAGGCCAAAGCACTGTCATCCTGCTTCAAGGCAAGTGCACGCCCGACGATGTTCGGACTCTGCGTCTCACGTTCGGCAGAATGCAGTGGTGAAAACCGGTCAAGTCTATGCTTTCCATGCAGACACACGTAGATTGCAAGTCAAAGACTTTACAGAACCGAAAGCATCTCACTGATGCCACTTATTCTGATAGGCGAATCCACCAGTATGCTCCACACCCCCCACGCACATTGACGGCTTCTCTCGGTCGTGAACTCGAAAAGTACGACCAGATATGTGACGCCATCGAATCCCAATTGGTGCGCATTCGTCCTCTATTATTTGATCACCCTTCTGAATATCAGACTATCAGCTGCGTGCCATTTCAGTCTTGAAACGCGATTTGGCTCGTGAGGAGCGCCGTGCGCGAGAAGCTGAGCAGGCCGCTCTTGCTGCGCGCGTGCCCAAAATGCCCATACCATCTATCGAGTCAGGTGATGCCATGCTACCGTCGGGTCAAAGCTCCCCGCAGGGACCTACTCCTTTCGTACCCATGCGTCGCCAATCTGCCATTTCGTTATCCTCTCTCAATCGCAGCGCTCTCCCGCCTAAGCTCGACCTTTCCTCGTCTTCCATGCGCATCTCTGCCGAGGAGGTCGCCTTGTTCCCCAAGGGCCTTGTCCCATCCCCCGTTTCACTTGCCCCGAGATCGGCCCGTCCATCAACAACGGCAGACATTGACTTGATGGCAGCATTCGCCTCAGCTGCAGCTGCTAATCCGAGTCAGCGTGTCGACATTGATCTCACCGAGCCAGAGAGTCCACCAAGGATGTCCAGAATGGATCCCTCCTTGGGAAACACCGCCGACAAACCCATCGAGCTTGATCTCGATAGCATCGATATGGAAATGTCAGACATGACCAATCTGTTCGGTGATGGCCCCGAATCGTCCGGGGACGGGCAGGCGACAGTGGATAGCCTTTTTTCTCCAGAAACGGCCGGTTCAGGTGCACCACTGTCAGCAAATGAAGCTCCACGGGCTCAAAAGGGGAATGATCGTATGGACATGGATCTCTTGGGCCCTCTACATAGCGAGCATGATAACCAGGACGAGAATCTGTTTTCCGTGGCGAGCGGATCCAGCAGCGCCAACAATCACCCGCACGCTGGGAGTGGTACCGTTCCGCCTCCATCGCTGGTGTCTAGTTTCATTCAGGCCGGTATGCAAGGCGGCGTTGGTGGATTCGATCTGTCCACGCTAGACCTATCAAACCTCGATCCTGCGTGGCAGAATATGAGCTTGACAGACATGGAGGCACTTTTGAATATGTCCTCGACGGGGAGCAACCAAGAGGGTCAGAAACCAGGCCCATAGGGATATCAGGGAATTAGACTATTGCACGCTCTGGCTAGTATTCATGAACGTTCACGATTGCTAGACAATCCGATAGATCCACCAGTGGTCTATTGCTAAGAACGAGTCCACTAATCCAGCCATCAACTCAAGGAGTATTCGTTGTGAGGAATTTCTCCAACTTCTTCCGGAGAGGGTGACCATTGCGGACACCGACGGCACGCAAAGTCTCGGCCAGATCTGTTGCCAGCTCGTCTGCTTGGGCTTTGAAGAGCTCTCCCACAGCACGTGAGAGTCTGCTCTTGGGAAGATGAGACTTGTCTACAGGGGGAGCAGCTGCTGACCGCCGTTTCTTCCCCTTCGTCTGAGGAGCAAATAATAAAGGCTCAATAAATTCTGTCCTGAATCTCCTCAGCGCCAAGGCTTCCAAAGGAACGACGCGATCCAATGTACTTGCAGCTTCTGCACGTTGTTCGGCCAAGGCGAGGGACTGAGGTGAGCCATCCCGCTCGTACCCCCATTTCGTCAGTTCTTCGATCCTCGTCTCCTGCAACTTCTTGGCGATCTTTTCACGTGTGTCGCCGTCCTCGATGGACTTGGCGACGGCATGGAAAATGTCGCTTAGTGTGAGCCAACCTCGATCCTCGTCTATGGCACGCTTGACATAGTGTCTGTTGACGTAGTTGAGGAGTCGGTTGACGGAATGTGCGCCAACACTATAGCGTTTGAAACACGGGATAATGTACTGAACGAGCGTGGTGTCGTCGTCGGGTGCGCCCAACAGTAGCTCCCGAGCGAGGTCCGTATAGTACCTATCGAGGTGCTCGTAAAGATCTGTACCGCTCGACTGTCTGAGAGATTGCTTATCGACAGGACAGTCCGGGTGGTGGGTGTTGGCGGCCTCTGACTGGGCGGTGAAGTAGTTGTAGGTGGCGGTATGGATACCCATGTGGTATGAAACGTCAATGGTAGGAGGCTTGTCGAGAGTGTTGGTCGGGGAGCGAACGATGTGGTTTAGCGCGGGTAGAATGTAACCCCAGAGGGCAGAGAGAGAGGCGGAGGGGTTGGCACTCCCTGCAGAGGGATTTGGCAACGGAGGTAACAGTACAGCGGCATTCTCTGGCTGCTTTCCCTTTCCATTAGACATGGACGTGATTGCCGTTGAAGAGAGAGGTTGAGCGCTGGAGGTTGAGACAACTTTTGTACTAAGGAATGTGTTTAAACCTGTGAGGTTGACAGGTGCGATCTCGGACGGAGGACCACGAAGACATGCAGGAAGCTTATATCTCTTCTGATCCACGTTCACCCGGCGGCATATAGTAAATAAAAACATTCAAGTTGCTCTCGTAAGAACAACAGTACGACCGACAACGCCAGTCCATCAACACGCTTCAATGACAAACGTTCAACGTTCATGATCGGCACCATCTCAGATCTCGCGTGTTTCTTGTCATACGATTAGCTTACATACCAGCCAGCCAATTACGGCTGTGGTGAGATGGTTTTCACGTCACAAAAGACGTGGCCGGCGTGTCTGACAGAAAAAATGTTGCTGCAAATGCCGGGCTAGTTTCCTGGCAGGAACAGGTAGTTTACATCATACAACAGGTCCACCTTCGAAAGCCTTTCGAGCAATACCATTCGTTACTTGGTTGATTCGGGGTCCTCAAGAGGTGGGGGTCCTTCATCATTAGAATCCTCATCGGAGGGATCATTTTCCGCTTCGGCGCGGCTGGCGCTGGCACCAAAATCACCCATCTGCGTCGACGGGGATCGATTGAATGAGCTCATAACAAGGTGTTAGATGCGAAAAGAATACCTTGGAAAAGTCAAACCCAGGGTCCATTCCTGGGAAACCACCTGCTCCAAAGTCATCATCAATAGGAGGGTTTCCGTCCTGCTCGTCTTCATCAACCCATTTATCGAAGTCGATCTTAAGAAAAGGTGTCTTTATCTTGTCTTTTGTTAGCCGGGACCAAAACTCAGAGTTGAGTTCTTTCTTGCGAAGAACGGTGGAGAGTGAGCGTGGTGTGAGGCGTTTAGTGGAGTTCTGGGTGGAAGATCGTCAGCATGCACATAAATGACTAGAAGGCACGTTCATGCCTCTGGATCGACTTCTGCGAAGAATTCGAGGCCAAAAGCGTACTCGGTCTGCTCAGTGCCACTGCAACTCAGGTAAGGAAGAGGTTGAGCACACAAAGATGTGTAAACTACCTTGTGCGAGCCTTGAACGACAGGGTAGAGGCGGTCAGCACATACTCGAGGGTGGATGGGACAATGTCGCGAAGGTTGACGGTGAGGTAGACGACGTTCTGTACCATCGCGCTGAGCTTGCGAGGGTAAAAGGAGTGAAAACTGACGGACCTTCTCTGGTGTTGTAGAGCTGCTACGCTGTGCCCAGAGTATCTCCGGATGTGTTGACATGGTGGCGTGTTTGCTGAGGGGCTGATGAGAGACACTTTAAAAGGACGCGTTGGAAGAAATATTCGAGAATGATGAAGAACGATACGAACTTGATAATTATGTAAGCTACGATTGGCCACGTGACTACTGCCTTTCCCACACGCAACCTGCTCATCACATCACAAGCCAGCTCCGAACAATCGATGTGGTGAGTGCTCGTCAGTACACATATTCGCCTCGGCCACTCACTCAGTTAATAGGTGCACACGCTGGTTCTTGCCACTGCTATTACTACCCCTTCCCACCGCTCCGCCCTACTTTTTGGTTTTATTTCTACTCACACTCGCGCTCCACGCCAGACCATGGTCCGTATCATAACACTACTCTTCTACCGCCTCCTTCTCACACCTCATAGCTTTTACTGCATTGTTCTCCTCGCTGCCCTCTTCCTTAGTTCGTGCTATTGGCAGTCTTTCTCCCTCGATGCCCACCTCGCTCGCCCGTGGGCTCACAACATCACCACTTTCTCAGATGCGTTGAACGCAGCCCTGCCTCCCGATCTCACCACCCTCAACTTCTCTTCCCCTATCATACGTGTCGCAGACAGATGCTGGTGTGACTTTGCATCAGGACTGTTCGAGCCATACGACGTGCAAAAGTGGGAGATGGACAGCATTCAGAAGGCTGTTGCTCAGATTGAGACACAGTTAAAACAGTCTCACGAGCAAGATAGTACAAATGCGACTGCTGAAGTGGAGCCCACGCTCGTTCAATCCCACCAAACATCTAACATTTCCAGTATTTCCAGTATTCGAAATGAATCCCTGGTCTCCTTTTTTCTTTCACTTTTCACCAGGCATTCGAACACATCTGAATCATCGCAGCTGCCCACACACCTCACCAATACAGCCGCTTCACCTCCCGCAAAACCATCCATCGTTCAACCTGCCATCGCAGCAGAACCTTCCCTGGTTCCTGGCCAGCTTGATATGCGCCCTTTGGGCTTTGAGCTCATCCTCGATCTTCGATGGTCTACGAGGTTGTGAATTGTTCTGCTTATAGTACCGTGTTGTATTCATAACAGGCCAAAAGTTATCTGTATTCTGGTACGCTCTTATTCCACCACCGATCACCGGATAAGAGTAGTTGCATCCTGCCTAGTCTCATTTCATTTCTACGTGGAACAGGGCACTCTAGGCTAGTTGTGGTGTATCGTAGCTGGCTCCGGGAATCGGGTCAAAACATAATATTCCTCGTAGCTGCGACCACAGGTGTTGCTGACCCTTCACTTCCAAACCACCACCTTCACCCGTTTTTTGAGCAAGTACTGTTCCATCACATAGCAGGATCTGTGTGCTTCATCCCCGACGCAAGCTGTACGTTATATGCAGACTCCGTCAGCTACGAGTTATTAACTTTATGACAGGCTATCCACTTCACTGATCACTATGCCTTGTCAAGGCGACCGGCAAGTATACATGAGGCTGCTCGAAAATATCAGCCTACCACGCCTGTCCGAGCGTTCTCCAGTGGCTGGTGTATTGACTTCCACACAATTCGACGCGTTCTTTAGCACACCGTTTTCTTTCTTTTGAGAAGGAGAACATTTTGCGTTTTGTTTTAGAACCCTCCAAAAGAAATCCTTGGTCATCACGCAACTCAGCGGTTAATGGGCAGTATCCATCTATGCAGTCCGTGGTTACATATATACATAAGAGAATTAGTGCGTCGGTGACGCGGCGCTTTCTCGAGCTCACCGACTGGGAGAACTCGGTTTCTCCTGGTGCAAGTGCAAGGGTCCCCAGGCACTCATGACGACTGGGATTGTCAAACAGACATATATTTTGCCATCCTGCACTGAATGTTAGGGAGTGCGAGCGGAAAATCCTGATCACTCACTTCGGTTCCTGCTCATCTTTCTGGGCTAAACGCTCCTCGAGCTTGGCGAACTCATCCAAAGCAATAGCCTCTTCCTCGTCCAGCACCTCGAAAGCAGGTGAGCCAAGAAAGCAAACCAGGAACCATTCCAAAACCTCATACCTGCTCAACACCCTTGACCTCCGGGATGTAATGCATCAGCATTCTCTCGATGCCAGATTTGAGCGTGACAGTGCTCGAGTCGCAACCTCTGCAGCTACCTTTGAGCTTGATTTTCACGAGTCCCTCGTCACCGAACCCCTTGTATTCAATGTCTCCGCCATCCTCCATAATAGCTGGCCGTACTCGCGTTTCAAGCAGTTCTTTGATCATAGCTACAGTTTCCGAATCGGTGTCGAGAATTTTAGTATCTTGAGGGCCTGCGGCATCCCGATCTTGTTGGGAACGGAACAAGGGTAGTCCGGCAGAAAAGTGCTCCATCAGTATGGAGTATATTTCAGGTTTCACTACGGCCCACGGGTTCTCGCTATCCTTTGAAACCGTGACAAAATCGGGGCCATAAAATACAGCCTTGATGCCTTCTATGCCCATGAGCCGAATGGCCAGTGGCGATGCAAGCGCAGACCTAGTATCAAGAAATTCCGCAGTTCCCTCTTCCATCACGGGTACACCAGGAATGAATTTGAGTGAATCATCATTTGGTGTTGTCTCGGTCTGGATGAACATGGATCGCGCTACGAAGATTTGGGCGAGGCCATCAAGTAATGATCACGACGCTTACTTTGTGAGGGATAGATACTACGTGCCGGAGCTAGTCTTAGCGCATGTATGCCCGAGGCTGTCACCAGGGTCGGACCTCGGTGCACAGCTCGTCGTGGAGGCGTGAAGGAGGCGGAACACGCCCATACATGTAGTAGAGAATCGAGATAGCGCCTGTGCTGCAAAGTTGTTCGTGTTGCTGCCCTTAGCGAGCTCGACACTAGCCCCGAAGTCATGATGGTCAGAGGGAGCAAAGCGCTACTGACTCACCCACAATGCCCGTTCCGTTCCTTCAGATTATATAATCATACATTTGGCTGCCTGTACATACAATGACCGACAACACCGTCCGTGTTGTCGCTGTCCTTGTATCTCTGTTCGCCGTCTTGTCAGTTTGGATATATCAATATGTCAAGCGACCTACAGAACTTCGTTCTGTCGCCATCATTGTCCTCGGCGATGTGGGACGTAGCCCTCGTATGATGTACCATGCCGAGAGTTTTGCAAAGCTTGGGTTCAACACGTATCTCATCGGGTACCGGGGTGAGTGGTAGAGCAACCTAGAGGATGCACAGTGTACTGATGTTTCGTATGCTCAAGACTCGACACCATCTTCTTCCCTTATTTCTCTACCCCACGTCCAGCTCTGTTATCTTCCCGAGCCACCCTCCTTCCTCCGCAAGTTCCCCTTTTCCCTTGCTGCACCGATGAAGATATCACATCAAGTCGCATCTATTCTTTTCACCCTCATGTTCACACTATCTTCTCCTCCAGAGTTCATCATGGTCCAGGTAGGATGCCTGCGAAGTGAGCAAGACAAACAGTTAATCACCGTCCCAAGAACCCCCCGAGTATACCCACCCTTGCTCTTGTTTGGCTAGTCGGACACGCGAGAAGTAGTAAGATCATCATTGACTGGCATAATCTTGGATACAGTATACTAGCACTGAAGTTGGGCACCTCACATCCATTCGTGGCGATAGCAAAATGGTATTGACGGAATTTAAGACGCTAACGTGAACGCTGATCGAGTTCAGGTTTGAAGCTACTTTTGGGCGCTCTGCTTATGCGCACTTATTCGTCACCAAAGCTATGCACGATCACTTGGTATCTGAGTGGGGATTGATGTGTGTCGTTTTTTTTTGTCGCGCTCGTCACTCATGATTGAACATGCTGTTCAAGCGGCCAGAAAGCAGTCTTGCATGATCGCCCTCCGACTCACTTCCACCGTTGCTCGCCATTCGAAATTCACGAGGTTTGCCAAGACTTCGCCCATCACTTTCATTCGCCCCTGATAACAAACTCAGTTGTTCCTCCGTCTAGGGCCTTCACTCACTTGCCCCTCTCTGAAAGACTATCTTCCCTCCCCAAATATACCGTACTCCACACAATTCACCATGACGACAATAGCACCATCTCGAACAATCCAGCCGTCATCATATCCAGCCGTCAACATGCCAGAATTGCGGGACGATAGAGTGGCTTTGCTGATCAGTAGTACTTCTTGGACCCCAGACGAAGACTTTACGATTCTCCTGGATGCACTCAAACTGTACGAGAAGCGAGCTATGCAAGTGAACAGTGGTAAGACAATCTAGCTGTGCTTTAAAGAATTCTTGCCTATAAAACGTCAGACAAATCCGGAATGTTGCCACGGATATGGATGGTAATTACCGGAAAGGGGCCTCTCAAGGCCAAGTACATGGCTGATATAAAGAAACTTGAAGAGGAGTGGTCATATGTGCGATGCACTAGCTTATGGCTCGAGGCAGAGGACTATCCTTTGCTGTTAGGTGAGGAAACGAGTGTTGTTGATTATACTAGCAAGTGGGATCACGATAATTATTAGGATCCGCTGATTTGGGAATATGCTTGCATTCGAGTTCCTCTGCACTAGATTTGCCTATGAAAGTGGTGGATATGTTTGGATGTGGCCTGCCGGTATGCGCACTCGATTTTGCATGGTGAGTAGTGGAAGCTATATGGTTACGAGCAATGTCGCTAACGTTATTTCCGCAAGTCTCTCTGAACTCGTAAAAGACGGTGAGAACGGATTAATATTCAAAAATGCGGAGGAACTATCAAGCCAATTAGAGGTTGGTCGCCAAAAAAAAATAGCCCCGGGTACTCGCTCACGTCTCTCGACAGATGTTACTCTCAAATTTCCCAAATGCACCTACTCTAGATAAATTGCGTTCCTCGCTTCAATTAGCAACACAGGCGCGTACTCCTCACACAGTTCCGAACCGATACAATGAGAGTGCACAGGGGGAATGGGGAACTTGGACGGACAATTGGAACCGCGTCGCGAGACCTTTAGTACTGAGGGACTTGGGCCGATCCGAATAGAGCGATGTCGTATTTGCGTTACTTGCTGGCGGTTCTGACGGGCCTTGATTGGCAGCTGGGCTCCCTTGTGTGGGGGCAGGCGACTGAAGTAGTACTACGCAAGATTAGATTTGACCCAGTAGTCTATCCTCAAGTTCACTACTTCTGTTGATACCGACACGCCCACCACAAAACGGTTCGATCACTGGTTCGTCACAGTTGGGTCAGCTGAAACGGCTGAAGGTGACAGACGTGTGTATCTTATGGTCCCTTTTCCGTGTTCTCCCAGCAGCACTGTCAGCCTGAGGGATCACTAGATCACTGGCCAGAAGGATGGCGCAAGCGTCGGCCTTTCAGCCTTCATCGGATGTGGTCCTCGACAATAGCCAGTCGAAACCCAGAATCATGCAGAGTATGAACCATCACAAACTCAATCCGGACGAGTGATAACTGTGCACAGGTCGTCGAAAACTTTACATTTTATGCGGTGCTGCGGTTGGCGTCATCGTGCTCGCTCTCGCTCTCGGGCTTGGACTCGGCTTGGGACTTGAAAAAACCAATAGTTCATACGTCACTACAAATTCAACCTTCCTTCTTGACTCTTCGTTCAATATCACCTCTGTGCCGACGACAAGATATTATGAATGGGTCATTGAAGAAATGTCTGGTTCACCCGACGGTTTCGAGCGAACCATGTTGGTCGTCAATGGCGAGTGCACCCTTTGAGGGACCTCACAAGTCACTTTCTCTGACAGGTTCGCACAGGACAGTTCCCAGGGCCATTGATCGAGGTCAATAGTGGTGACGAGCTCATCGTGAATGTCTTCAACAAGATGTCAAATGGTACCACTATTCATTGGCATGGACAGTTTCAGAATGGAACCAACTATATGGATGGCACGAGCGGTATCACTCAGTGTCCCATACCGCCAGGGGCGAACTTCAGTAAGCTGCATCAATCATATGAACAATCGTATGAAGCTTTTAACCGATTTCTCGGGGCACTCTTCTCAGCCTACCACTTTACCATTAACCCTGAACAATATGGTACCTATTGGTGGCATGCACATACCTCAACGCAATATACAGATGGTATATATGGTCCACTTGTGATTCATTCCCCTAATGAGCCCATATACGGTTCATACGACCGTGACGCTCTTGTCATGATGTCAGGTCTGCGATTTGCTGCGTAATATGTCAGCCCACTGATGGGTTATCTTCCGCAGACTGGTATCATGAGTTGTCTGCAGGATTGCTTGTACAGTTTCTAAGCAGTGCCGGGTATGACGGTTCCAACTACGATGGTAGCAATCCCGGTGCCGAACCACCTCCAGATAGTGGTCTCATCAATGGCAAAATGACTGGTTCCACTTTCAACTTCGAGCCAAATCTTCGTTATCGTCTCCGGCTGATCAACATGGCAACACTTACAGACTTCATTTTCAGCGTTGACAACCACGTTCTTTCGGTAGTGGAAGCCGACGGTACGAGTTTAGAGCCCGCAATTGTGCACCGTGTCCCAATTTCGGTTGCGCAACGTTACTCTGTTATTTTGAATACAAACCAGACTGCCGGTTCATACAACATCCGAGCAGAGATGCAAGAGTCATGCTATAAGCTTTCGAATCCTAACTTGAATTCGATGGTACTTGGGACACTAACCTATGGAGCAACGCCCACTACACCCAATACTTCGAACTGGCCAGAATCTTACCCCGAGCTCTGCTTGGACTTGAACAACACCATGATCGTGCCTGCGATTCCGATGAATCCGCCCAATAGCACTCAACTCGTCCTCGTTTCGATGTCCTTCCAGCAAACCTTCCAGTCCGGGGGAAGGCAGGTTCTTGCATATATTAACAACACAAGTTGGGAATCTCAGACTACAAATCCAACCCTTCTTCAGTTCTATCAAGCAGGTGTACAAACTGTCTTTGACAACACAACACAATTGGTGATTGTCAACGATGAAATTTCCGTCATCGATATAGTCGTCAACAATGATGATGACTCGAGTCACCCGTGAGTCCTGGTCGTGTTCGGTTCTCCTGGTCTGTGTTTCATGCCAAAGTGTAGGTTCCATCTTCACGGTCATTACTTTTGGGTCCTTGGTCAAGGTGATGGGGATTACCAGGACGGCATCTCCAACCTCACTCTAATTAATCCTCCGCGCCGAGACACGGTCACTCTCCCCGGGTTTGGCTGGGTTCGTATCCGCTTCGTTGCTGACAATCCTGGACTCTGGGCATTTCATTGCCATATCGGATGGCACATGGCTGCTGGGCTCTTGATGCAATTCGCAAGCTTGCCAAGTACAGTGCAGGAGTTTCAGCTTCCGTCTTATTTGCAACAGCAGTGCTCGGAGCAATCGGGTGGGAGTATATTAAACAAGAGGGGTAGCAGGTGGCTGTCCTTGGATGTGATACCCAGTAAAGGTCGAATTTGAGGTCGGAATCCATGTTTTGACGCATTGAAAAACGACACCTTGAGATATATGTATATATCAGGTGTGTGTATGTAGTAAGCACGCGACTTCGAGCAAGGTGTGAAGCGAAGAAGACGGAACGGTTCATTGTTGTGCACTTCGATGATGAGGTTCATCGCCCTGCTCGTCCATCTCGTTCTTGCATTGTCTACAAGTGCGACGATAACTAAGCGTCGGCCAGTTAGCCCTCAGCATGTCAACCTCTGGATGTTAGAAGCTCGTACAAGAGCATTGGAAGCTTCTCGCTCGGCCAAGACGACGCCCTTGATTCTTCAAGACTCGACGACGGGCCTTGCCCTCGAACCGCCTCCACAGAAACGACCCGGCTATCCCGAATTTCCAGAACAATTCTTTGAACAGCCTGTCGACCATACCGACCCATCACATGGAACATTCAAACAACGCTATTGGGTTAATACCCGACACTACGTACCTGGTTCGGGTGGGCCAGTCATCGTTTTGGATGGTGGCGAGACAAGCGGAGTGGACAGACTTCCGTTCCTGGATACAGGCATAGCAGAGATCCTGGCCAAAGCGACAGGTGGTGTTGGTGTCGTCCTCGAACATCGATATTATGGTATGTCTAGTATCATCCATGCCCCACTGAGTGCCACTACGTCGCAACAGGAACATCCATTCCTGTTCCTGACTTCAGTACGGATAACTTGAGGTGGGATTTCTTGATAACATTGCCATCCTGACTTTTGATGGGTGTGGTAGGTGGTTGAACAACAACCAGTCTGCTGCAGACTCTGCAAATTTTATGAAAAATGTCAAGTTCGAGGGTATAGATGAAAATTTGACAGCACCCCACGTCCCTTGGATTTACTATGGTGTACGCAGCAGCTTCATACAAGTCCCCTCACGTCTTGAAACTGAGAATTCGAACTAGGGTTCTTACGCCGGTGCTCGGGCGGCACACATGAAAATATTATACCCAGACCTTGTCTTCGGAGCAATTGCGTCGAGCGGTATGGTTTATTTGCAATGCGGCTGTTTCACTCGCTCAACAGCACACAGGCGTAACTCATGCCACTATTGCCAATTGGGAATACTATGAAGTAATCCGGAAGGCCGCTGATCCTACTTGTTCTGCCCATATTGAGAACACGATATTGGCTGTCGATACTCTTCTCCAAATTCCATATATCAAGGATCTCCTCAAGGGTTTGTTTGGGCTGCGGGAGCTCCAGTATGATGACGACTTTGCCGCTGTTCTTGGGGTGAATCAGTTTTTCATGCCCTAGAAAAGGAATGCTAACTGGCCTCCAGTTGCCACTGGATACATGGCAATCCAAGAATTGGGACCCGGCCGTGGGCAGCACACGATTCGACGAGTTTTGTGAGGCGTTGAACAAGCCAATTTTTGGTGCTATGCATGCTGCCACCTTGCCGATCGGAGCCGAGGACCGTCTCCTGACCGTATGGGACAACATCAAGATTGACTTCTCCGTTTTGAATTATGCCCAGTGGATCAGGGAGGTGAGAGCATCCTTGGCCTTGACGAGAGCGTTATCTGACCTGACATATTAATCTCCAGAATTATGTCGAGCCCTGCGTTGAAAGCGGGTCGACGGTGGAGGAGGTAGGTCATTAATTATCATGTTATTCTCATCCATAAAATGACTTCGACGCAGTGTTTTGGCACGTATGATGATTCCAAGTATACCAACACCTCCCTCTCCCAAGATTGGCGTCTGTGGCAATTCCAGGTCTGCACTGAATGGGGCTACTTTTCCGCAGGTCTTTTGCCTCATGTTGTCAGCAGCGATGCTGATAATTAAGCAGACCGCTCCCAGTGACCCAGACCACCCTCGCATAGTGTCCAAGTTATTGACTATTGACTATGCTGCGAAGACCTGTGTTCAGGTAAGTTTTTGTTTTATTGAGCAGGTCCCGTCTGCGGTCGACTAAGGCATGTTTGGACATCTTTTCTAGGCATTCCCTCCTGGAAAACACTTTGCAGTGCCAGCAGAGCCCAATGTCACCGTCGTGAATGCGCTCGGAGACTTTGCGATCGCCGCAGATAGGTTGGCCATCATAGATGGGGAAGGTATCGCAATGCATCCTATCTATTGGATGTTGTCACTGACAGGATGCAGTTGATCCTTGGAGACCTTGTACTCCACACAGCGAGTACGCAAAAGACAGGAAAGACACGATATTGCGGCCGTTCAAACTCATCCCTAGTATGCACTTATGCTTGGGCTGCCATTCATACATAATAACTGATGTTGACGCCTAGGCGGTGTTCACCACTATGATGAATATGGTCTAGCCGACATGAATAATGAGCCAGCAGAAATCCGACGGATCCACCGAGAGATGATTGAGTTTGTGCGCGAGTGGTTGAAGAGTTTCAGAGGGTAGATACGAGGAGGATTGTAGTGCATTTTATCTCTATAGGATTGTTTGCGTAGTAACGAAGCCCAAGTTGATTCCTGCCTGTGATCGTGAATTTTGATCCAGGTCACCGTTATGCTATAGTACTCATGGTCTCTTCTAACAGCTAAAGGTACTGGATATTGGACAACAGTAATGGCGTTACACCCATGAGCTTTCAGCGGTACTCAGATGTTTTGTACAATACTCTTTCACCTTAGTGTAATAACTGCGCCAAACCACTCTAGCATGTCTAATATAACATCGAGTGAATAATTGCAGAAGGAGGATATCGTCCTAGGGCAGTGGAACTTGTGGAAGGGATTCAAAGGAAACGGATTGGAGAGGAGAATTGTTGCCACCATGATTTGCTTGCTAGTGTTGTCAGATCCCGCGCCGCCATAATTCACACGGCGTTCGGACATCTTTGGAAAATATTCCGTCCGTGACATTGTGTTAGCACTCGCGCTTATCCACCTCGGCGGTCCCCAAGTCCTACGACAGGCACTTGTGATGGCACCACAGACATCGTTTAAAATTGGATCTAGGCAGTCAGAACTAGCCAAGATCCAGACCAACATCGTTGTTCAAAAACTCGCTGAAAAGTTTCCCTCCCACGTCTTCGAGACGCGATTTAACGAAACCGAGGGGGATAAGAATCAATCGCAAGCGCTCTTTCTTCTTGGGGGGAAGGCATTGTGGACGAGGGGCCTCGAGGAACTACTCGCCGACAAACAGGTCGATATGCTCGTGCATAGTCTTAAGGACGTACCTACGGAGCTCCCGGGAGAGTTCAAGATTGGTGCCATATTAGAAAGGGAGGAATGCGTGGATAGCTTGGTGATGAAGGCTGAATCGCCTTGTAAGACGCTGGAAGATTTGCCTGCTGGGAGCAGGATTGGCACGAGCAGTGTGCGGCGCTCAGCACAGGTTAAAAATTATCTCAAGAGCCATCATGACAGACTGGAGATAATGTTCAAGGATGTGGTAAGTCGACATAAACGTTTGGCGAGGATCACGAGACTGATGACGGGCATATACAGCGTGGAAATCTGTACGTTCCATTGCTCCACTGTGTCCTCTACCTACAGACTCATCCGAGACTTAGCAATACCCGCCTGAGGAAACTAGATGCAACTGGGGAAAGCGACGCGTTTGATGCGCTTATCCTTGCCAAAGCTGGCCTTGTACGTCTCGGTTGGTCACATCGTGCCACCCAAGATCTAGTACCTCCAGTCTTGTATCACGCCGTATCTCAGGGTGCGTTGGCTGTAGAGATTCGGACAGACGCCTCAGACGAACTATCCGAGCTGTGCGAAGCGCTTACGCATCAACGGACTCAATGGATGTGTCTCAGTGAGCGTGCGATGTTACGGACATTGGAAGGTGGATGCAGCGTACCGGTTGGTGTCAACACCGAACTCTCACATGTGATGGAGGGGAATGAAAGACTGAAGAGTGGCGAGCTAAAGCTAGAGAGTGCAGTGCTGAAGATCACGGGTTGTGTTACGTCACTCGACGGCACGAGACAGTACGTGAGGACGATCGAGGAGAGGGTGATGAGCACCAGCGAAGCAGAAGTGTTGGGCAGGAAGCTCGGGGAGAGGTTGCTGGATGACGGCGCACGCGAAATTTTGGAAGAGATCAAGGTTGACAGGGCAACGCGAGCACACGAAGCAACGAAAGTAGAAGAAACCAAAACACAATGAAGATTATGCATACCAAGGACAAGACAAGTGGAAGGGCTGTATTCTGGTCATTCGTCGTGCAACATTTAGAGAATGCACAAGCAACATTAACGAAGGACAAGAAAGTCGATCTGCCTCCCCGCGAGCGCCTGAAAATCCCTCGGAGATTGTGAGCAACAGGTGACTCTAAGGCAGGGAGAAATTGACATTGAAGGAAGGTGTTCGCCAGCCAGGTTGTAAATTTAAAAGGATCTTATTGTTTGTCTGTGTTTGTCCATATCCTGATAAACTCATACGGCCTGTGGCAGGTTGCTGGGAACCTGCACGAGGGTCGTCGGTCCATGGCTTCAGTATCGTCCCGGCGTCTGCGCAAGGAGCTCAACGAAATACAAGCAGAAGGATGTCCTTGTGGTAGAGCAATCTAGTCTCAATGTGGATCTGTTCACTTTACGGTAATCTAGGTATCAAACTACTGAGCGCAGACGACTTCGAGACTTGGTTCTTCTCCATAGAGATCCTGGGCGAGAGCCTATACCAGGCAGGTCCTCTCTATTTCCCATTTCCATAGCTAAACGTTGTCCTTAGGGGGAAGTCTTCAAATTAATGTTCCGCTTCGACACCAACTACCCCATTTCCTCCCCAGCGGTCCAGTTCGTGGTAGACAAGGATAATCAAGCGCCCATACACCCAGTACGCAGACCGTATTCTAACCAAAGCGATTGTGGTGTCTGATCCTACCTTTAGCACGTGTACTCTAACGGGCACGTGAGTCGGGTTCACAAACTGTTCCTTATTTCATTTTCTCACCAGTCATAGATTTGTGCCTCCATCCTCGGAACAGAGTGGTCTCCTGTGTTAAGTGTATCTGCGATCTGTGTCACGCTGCAGAGTATGCTGGCATCATGCAAGGTAACGTCTATTCTGGCCGATTGCATGTCGTTGTTTAGGCACCCCTTTAGGTCAAGGAACGGTAAGTCTCGATCTCGGGATGTTGTCTGCATGCCGAAAATGGCTGTGTTTCCAAGACCCGTAGACAACGATCGATACGTCCGGACAGCGCCTGACAACCCGAAGAAGGTAGGCCGGAATCAGATTCGGCATTTACTGTCGTTGACCTTGTCCTCGGAAGACTCGTTTCCAATACCACGGTAAGACCATTTCGAGCCATCGGAATCGCGGACATGTCAACTGATCGAGTCCTTTTTCTCTTCGCGATCTTGTATATGCCAGACGACACGTACGTTTTCGCCGCTCCCAGTGATAGTGATCTAAACCATGCTTCGTCTTACAGTGTGTGAAATACTATTCCTCTAGCAATTCAGCGTGTTCGAGTGCACTGATATAAGTGTTCTGTGTATCATTAGTCGGTGACAAGACGACGAAGAGTTATATATATATTGTTAGCTGTGTCTGTGTGTGCACCCTGCACATAGGATACTTGCATCGCTCGAGTTGTAAGATGAAAGTAAGGATCCGTACCGCGGAGGACATCGTCTTTTGGAAAAAGGGACACTCCCGAGTGGTGGCCGAATGTACAAGTGGCGGTGTGCGCAATCTCCGTATCTCGGTAGCGGACATTAGGTCGTTGCACATACATGTCCATGGACATGTTTTCCTCGGACAGCTTGGATGTATGGAAGGCGCCTCGGAGGCACCATCGTTGTGGATCAGCGAGGCCTCGAGCTTGCCAGCGCATTGCGAAAACGTACAACTTCTTCTCTCCGAAACTTTGTCGCAGCAGGTTGGCGAGGTTAAAGAAGGTTACCATAATTACGGCTCAAAGCGTTTCATTGGGTTGGATGACAGACGTATAGGGTCCACGCATGAACGACCAAGTCTACTGTACCCTGACCATCCCACTCATCTCACGTTTTACACATATTCGTGGTATCTTGGTTCATGATACAAAAATAATCCAAGACGAGAAATTTACCAGGGTAGGATGTCGTGCAACGACTTGCTCGAGCGCCAGCAACGGTGAACGAAAGATCAGTCTAGATCCGCGACATACGGTTCCACGAGCATCGTGCTGAACGCTTTGAGCTTCTGGGGACCGCGGACCTCCTCGGTAAGCAAGGGAAGCTGGATGATATGGAAAAATTCATCGTAAAGTTCGTGTGCTTCCGCGAGATACTTTTGCTGCATCTTTTGGCGCACTTTGCAATGCTCACAGTTGGAGGCTGTACCGTGTGGTAATGGTGTGAACGCCAGTGATATCGAACGCCAAGATGGAGAACGACGTACAGTTCTTCGGGAAAAGCAACTGATTGACGACGATGTTGTGCGTGTCAATTTCATACGCCGTCAGCTCTTGCACCAAACGCTCTGTCTCATACAAGGACAAGAATTCCGATATACAGACACAGACAAACGTGGTCTTCTCCTGAGAAGCGACAAGTGTTGTCGATGATCAGAAATGATACTTGCATAGCATCGCACGTACTGGGTCCTTGAACTGGGTGTTCACTTCATTGATGACAGCACGCATAGATTCCAGTTTGGCAAACATGTCTTCCTGGGAGTCTTGCTGTCCGCCCATCATGGATGACATCTGCCGAATCATGGGACCGAATTGACCACTGAGCGTACTTAGCTTGCCTAGTGCTTTCTCGAGGACGGTAGGGAAAGAGAGGAAACGGAGTGTATGACCGGTCGGCGCCGTATCGAAGACGATGACAGAATATTCCATGGACTTGACGTGCCTGCAATGGCATTAGGACACGAAGATCGGGAAACTGAAACAAAAATTACTTCATAATCTCAGCGAAACTCATGGCTTCATCGACGCCAGGGATTGCGAACGCCAAATCTTGCATCATTGAACCCATCATTCCATTCTGGTCCGCTGGCGACAGGCGAACGAGTAAGTAGACTACGTGGAAGAAAGAATTATGAGCATACATTGTTCCACCATCTCCTGAATCGCACTTGTAGGGTCGATCTCCATCGCAAAGAGGTTGTCAAACCCGTTGACTCTCGTCGCGTCTTTGGAGAACTTTTGGCCAAAGGCATCGGACAAGTTATGTGCTGGGTCCGTGGACTGAATCCAACCATCGGATGTGGGCTGAAGTAGTTGGCTGAGTGACGTACTATGAGGAGGACAGACTCGCGACATTGTGCGAGTTGAATGGCAAGCGAGCAGGACGTAGTCGTCTTGCCTGTCCACCGAAATGCATATGATGCGTCTCCGTAATTCGGGTCTTTGGACACTCACCGACGCCTCCCTTGCCACCTGTACAAAGCTGAGTGTGCGTGATCCCGCCAATCAGAGTGTCTTAAACGTACCGCAGAATATCCATTTCAGCGATTTCTGGTCCAAGATATTTTGGAGTGTAGGTGGCAACGTGTCAGCCATTGATAGGCGGTCGTGAAAAGCAATAGTCCCTGGAGAAAAAAAGTGGTGTTGGTGAATGAGATGGACGCGTGTCCTGAGCTAAGCGATGTAAATGTCAATCGGATCGTAGCTCTAGCAATTTCTGCATCATACTGTCACGACCGCGAAGGGTATACACCACTGTTACCATGAGCGACAGAACATTGTCCTTCCAAGGTAAGACTCAGCAGACTGCGAAATATCATCTAGACCGTGACGATGAACAGCCCTTCAGCTCGCCAACGAGCAACGCAGCGCATATGGTCTCCGATACAGCGATTTCGTCCGTTACAGAAAACACTGTGGAAACAGAACACATCGCCTACGATCTACTCTCAAGATGACCCATGGGAAAGGTAAAGATTTCAAGAAACTCCCGCCCCTGACTACAGACATCATCAAGGAGGGACAGTGGGTTCACTATGTTCGTCCGGGGAACGGTGTTGTTGACGTGTTCGATGCTGTAGTCTCCAGCTCATGTTGTTCGAGGCTGAACGAGCATGGGCTTATTCTCAAGATCTTATTGCTCAGTCTCTTCTTCCAGAGAACGAGGGACGCGCTGGTACTCTCCGCCATAGTGCGACAGGACGGTTCAGGCGTGCAGTCCATTGGTCTACACAACTCCTCTCTCATTGTCAATCACTTTATAAATTGACCCATCTCAGGGCATTATCACTCATCCAGGCTACTGTGTATACGCTCATCCTGAACGGTCGGTTCCTGCGATATCGCGACGACTTCGAGGATGCACTGATTCAACTGAGCGTCGCGAGAAGTTTACTGGACGAGCTCGCGGAAAGAGCGGATACGAGCAGGGACCAGGCCCTCGCGACGCTGTTTGCTGATGAAATTGGCCCAGAAATCAGGTACTGCGCTCATGAGCTTGGGAGAGAAACAGCGTATGACGTTGAAGCGATCGTGAAGGAGGTTGCGGGCAAGCACCGGGGTGAGATTGTAGATGGATGTGATGGGTTGATCCAAGCCTTTAGAAGGGAACGCGCAGGGACGGGGAGTGCTCGTGATAGGAAGATGTTGGAGACGCTGATGTGGGAGGGACGACCGGTACCGGTAAGGAACCCGGAGCTGGTTGATGTATTGCTTAAGGTCCAAGAAGCGGAGGGGAAAATTGCTGCTCCTCGGGAGATTGATACGGCAGACAACAAAGGGAAGAAGAAAGGGCGGGATCTTGGATCAAAGAAAGGTTTTGCTGCGTATGACGCTGTTCTTCTTGCACTAAGTGATGCGGAAGATGTAGCAAGAAAGTTATTGGAAGCACAACAGGTCAGTCTGTTGAAACTGGACTCTCTCTTATTTTTGGCTAAGCGCGTTACAGAGCACGGGTGCCTTGTCTGCTGCTGTGGGGGGTACGCGCGACATCCAGTTTGTGCACTCATACATTGTGTATCAGCTTCTGTCACGACGGATTCAACGAGACCTGGCTCTTGTGAGCACACTGCTCAGCTCACACACACCTCGTGTGTCGCCCGCATCGAAGGCGGGAAAGGAGCAGGTGGATGCGAGACTGCACCCTGCTGTGGTCAAATTGCTCGAGACGGTTGTGCAGAGTCTGACACAGATGCGGAGTCTGAGTATTGTGGACGAGAGCCCAGACCTTGGACCTGCGATTGAAGCAAGGTTGACATACACGCGAGGACGGCGGTACGTGTGTGAGATGAAGAGATTACAATTGATTGACGAATCGGATAGATGTTTCTTCCTTGCACAGTGTTATGTTGCTGTGAAAAAGTATGCAGAGGCACTGATGCTGGTCCAACATGCTACGTTGCGCATTCGGGAGACACGTTCTGTATTGGGAACACTCGCAGGGATCACGACGCCTGCAGACACGTCGTACCCGCTCACTCTTGGCTTAGTGGAAGAGCTGGATTCGACATTGACGACTACTGGGACTGAGATGAAGAACGAATGGTTCGCGTACAACGGTGGTACGCCAGAGGGGGATCCAAAGGGATACAAGAAGCCATTGTTTTTCGACATTGCGCTCAACTATGTGCAACTGGACATGGAGCGACTGCAGGAACGTACAGGCAAGGTGCCGGCGGTGACGGCCAGGGAAGAGCGGGATGCGACTGTAGGAAAGTCGAGGCTGGAGGAGGTCGTGCGGGTATCGACGCCCGAACCAGCTGCTCCTGCCAAGGGTGGGCTAGGCAGTCTGCTGGGTGGATGGTGGGGACGGACCGGGACCGGGAAGTAAGCCTAATGGCGATAAGTCACATGATATAGCATGTGATGTGATTACTTAATTTTATCTCACGCCACTTTATGTATTGTTTGGTGTTTTTCACCTGTGCGACTCGGAGCAACGACGAGAGCTGAAGGGAGTCGGGAAAAAAGGCTCATGGCAGGCCAACAAATCCCCGTCCAATTCGGTCAACAACATCCACAACATCCACAACATCCCCAGCATTTTCCTCAGCACTCCCACCAGATCCGCCCTTCCCCAAAAGACAAGCTCCAGCTCATCCTCCTCGTACGTCCTCCTTCACTACCTTCTCCTTGTACTCACATCCCACTCAGCGTGTTCGTGACCTCAAACAAGCCGGTCACACCCCAGAATCATCACAGGAGCTCCGCAATCTCCTCCAGTATCTCACCGCTCTCCAGAACCAACAACACCAAGCACAGCAGCAACAACACCAGCACCTCCAGCTCAGTGTGTCCTTTCCCTTCTCCCTTTCTCTGTCCCCTCATCGTCCCCAGATGGCGCGCATACACAGACACAACCGCCGTTTACCAATGGCCACCAGTCCGACGCACCCGCGACCATCATCCCACCCTCTACCGCAAACCAGAATCCTCCGTCCATCACCTCCGGCCCCATCCCCGCCGTACCAGTCCCGCCCTCCACACCCATCTCCTTTACCCCAGATCTAATCAATGCTCTGCATGCCCAAATCATGGCCTTCAAATACATCTCCCGCGGTACTCCCCTCCCAGACCATCTCCAACATGCCATCAAACCAGCCACCGCCGATCTCGACAAGGCATTCCCCCCCGTCGATGTCGGCCCCAGGATCGTCGATGCAGCCGTGAAGATGCAAAAGGGTGCCGTTCCTGTCTCCCTCTCCGCTACCACTACCGTCCCACCCACACGGGGCCCAACCACCGAACCACCTGTCCAAGACGAAGAGACGGTTCCAGCCTCGCTTCCCAATAATATCTCTCCCTCCGACTTGCCAAAGGGCCCCTCTCCGGAGAACGACTCAAATTCGAGCGTTTACCCTTACAACGCTTTCCGGCTTCCTTTCACCCATCTCACCCGTCCCGCAGATGTCGATCCGACCATGTTCGCCACTCGCCTTCAACGCCTTCTCGTTCCCTCGCTCATGCCACCCGGCCTTGATGTCCACCAGATCGTCAACGAAAGAGATCGTTTCATCGAAGCGCGCGTTGCACAGCGCATCCGCGAGCTCGAAGGTATGGATGCCATGATGGGTGATGGTGGCTTCGATAGTCTCGCAGACGATATCCTTGGCCCCCTATTAGACAAGCAAGCAACGTCGCCCGTTGACGCGACCGAGTCTCAGGGCATGTCTGCATCCACTCATCCCGCGCCTAATGCGCACGGAAAGCTCCGTGCCATGATCGAGCTCAAGTCCTTGCGCCTTCTCGAGAAACAGCGTTCTATGCGTGCGTTGGTCGCTGAGCGTCTTATCCAAGGTACTCTTCTGCCACTCAATCGTGCCGACTTCCGGCGTGTACGCAAGCCCACCCTTCGTGATGCGCGCATGACGGAGCAGGCGGAACGTCGACAGCGCGTGGACCGTGAGCGGCGAGCAAAGCACAAACACGTCGAGCAACTCGGTGTTATCTGTGCACATGGTAAGGATGTGATCGCGACTTGCCGACAGGCGCAGGATCGCGTCATGCGTCTCGGGAGAGCTGTCGTCAACTTTCATGTGTATACCGAAAAGGAGGAACAGAAGCGCATCGAGCGTATCTCTAAGGAGCGTCTGAAAGCCCTCAAAGCTGACGATGAGGAAGCGTATATGAAACTCATTGATACTGCCAAGGATACTCGCATCACGCATCTTATTCGACAGACGGACGCGTACCTCGATTCCCTTGCACAGGCTGTCATGGCACAGCAGAAGGAACATGGTGTTCTTGAGTTTGAATCAGAAGATGGCCCAACAAACGAAGCAACATTTGGTGCACAGGTGCAGGAAGAGGCCGCAGAAGACAGGGGTAAGGTGGACTACTACGCTGTTGCCCATAGGATATCCGAAAGGGTCGCCAGGCAACCTTCCCTTCTTGTTGGTGGCACGCTCAAGGACTACCAGCTCAAGGGTTTGCAGTGGATGGTGAGCTTGTACAACAATAAACTTAACGGAATCTTGGCAGATGAAATGGTACGTACGTTGCTGTATAAGACAACTACACCTGTGTTTAGCACCCTTTAGGGTCTGGGAAAGACAATTCAGACGATATCCCTGATCACGTTCCTTATTGAGGTGAAGAGGCAACGTGGACCGTACCTCGTTATTGTTCCGCTTAGTACCATGACAAACTGGGCTGGTGAATTCGCCAAGTGGGCGCCAACAGTCAAAACAATTTCCTACAAAGGCAACCCCACCCAGCGTCGGAATCTACAAATGGAGTTGCGCACGGGACAATTTCAAGTTCTATTGACGACTTACGAATATATTATCAAAGATCGTCCCGTTCTTTCTAAGATTAAATGGGTACATATGATCATTGGTGATTTTTTTTTTTTGATGGTCGTGCATTTGTGCAACGGCTGACTCCTACTTAGACGAGGGTCACCGTATGAAAAACACGCAGAGTAAATTGGCACAAACGCTCTCGCAATACTATCATTCTCGCTTCCGTCTCATCCTTACCGGTACTCCTCTTCAAAACAACCTTCCGGAACTCTGGTCACTCCTTAACTTTGTCCTCCCCAAGATCTTCAACTCAGTCAAGTCATTCGATGAATGGTTCAATACGCCTTTCGCGAACTCGGGCACTGGGGACAAGATCGAGCTAAACGAAGAAGAAGCGCTCCTGATCATTCGTCGCTTACATAAAGTTCTCCGTCCGTTCCTCTTGAGAAGATTGAAGAAGGATGTCGAGAGCGAGTTGCCCGACAAGGTCGAAAAGGTCATTAAAGTACGAATGAGCGCTTTGCAGTCGCAACTCTACAGGCAGATGAAAAAGTACAAGATGATTGCGGATGGAAAGGACTCGAAAGGGTGTGCATTCTTGTCCGTCTTAGTTTGGTTGAGGCTCATTCGGTCGGTAACGACAGGAAATCTGGGGGTGTTAAAGGGCTAAGCAATGAGCTTATGCAACTTCGAAAGATCTGTCAACATCCCTTCTTGTTTGACAGCGTTGAAGACAAGGTGAATCCGACCGGTCTAATCGATGACAAGCTGGTTCGGTCCTCGGGTAAACTCGAATTGCTTTCCCGCATCCTCCCCAAGTTCTTCACCACTGGACACAGGGTAACATTTTTTTTCTGTTATAAAGGAGCTTACTGACCGTGTGTAAACTCGCAGGTGCTCATCTTTTTCCAAATGACAAAGGTTATGGATATCATGGAAGACTTCCTCAAAATGATGAGTTGGAAGTATCTTCGGCTTGATGGTGGTACGAAGACAGAGGAGCGTGCAGGACATGTCGCATTATTCAACGCGAAGGACTCGGAGTACAAGGTGTTCATTTTATCAACGCGTGCTGGCGGGCTAGGGTTGAATTTGCAAACGGCTGATACGGTCGTCATGTAGGTGTTTTTCCCTAGTCACATACACATTCGCTAACTGTTCCCCCTTCTGTGGTGCAGTTTTGACTCTGACTGGTAAGCCTTAGCGACCCATTTGACTGAGCATACCAAGTAATACACTCGTTTACCTTAGGAATCCTCACGCTGATTTGCAAGCACAAGATCGTGCCCACCGTATTGGTCAGACAAAAGCTGTTCGTATCCTGCGCTTCATTACGGAGAAGAGTGTAGAAGAAGCTATGTATGCTCGAGCACGATATAAGCTTGATATCGACGACAAAGTTATTCAAGCTGGTCGCTTCGATAACAAGTCGACGGTGGAAGAACAGGAAGAGTTCTTGGTAAGCGTTCTACCCATACTTGGTCTCTTGCCTCTATATGTCTGGCCTCTCGCTAGC
This sequence comes from Xerocomus amazonicus, assembly GCA_038089295.1. Lineage (NCBI taxonomy): Eukaryota > Fungi > Basidiomycota > Agaricomycetes > Boletales > Boletaceae > Xerocomus > Xerocomus amazonicus. The sequence continues at coordinate 104,588 of JBBPKO010000037.1, forward strand.
GATCTATCCTCGAGGCGGACCAAGAGGAAGAAAACGAAGAAGCTGGTGACATGAATGACGATGAGCTGAATGAGATGCTTGCCCGCACCGATGACGAAGTCGAAATTTTCCGTGCCATGGACATGGCTCGCGAGCGGGACGCATTTGAAGCTTGGCGTGCTGCTGGGAATCGTGGCAGGCCTCCCCCGCCACTCATGCAATTGGAAGAATTGCCTCAATGCTATCAGACGGACGAACCTTTTGAAGCCAAGGAAATAGACGAGGTCCTGGAGGGTCGGGGTCAACGGCGAAGGAATGTTGTGAATTATAATGACGGCCTGAGCGACGAACAGTGGGCGATGGCTGTCGAAGATGGTGAGGACTTACAGGAATTGGCGGATAGGGCGAGAGGGAGGAAGGATCGGCGAGTGACCAACAAGCTGATAAAAGAGAGTGAGACGCCTGCCAGGGGCACGCCTGCCAGCGAGTCGGATGCGCGTGGAAGAAAGCAGAGGAAGGGCAAGGCAAAGATGGCTGATTATGACCCCCCAACTGCTGCTGGCAAGCGAAAACGTGGGATGAAGTCTATGTCTGTGACACCATCGGTCAATGAGGAAGATGAGGAAGATAGAGGGGAGTCGGTACGTGAGCACTCGCATTCTCATGAGTTGACATTGATAAATTTCACCAGAAACGACGCAAGACAAAGGCACCAGATATCCCACCTGCCATGAAAGAGAGAATGAAAAAAGCCTTCAATGAAGTTCACAAGGCGGTCCTCGCCTGTGAGGACACCGATGGACGGAAACGTTGTGAATTGTTCCGTGAACTTCCGGATAGAAGAGCATGTTTGGTTTTTTCTTCCGAATCCTAGCTACTCATACGATGTTACCAGGACTATCCCGACTATTATCAACTCATCAAGCAACCGATTGCTTTGTCTACCATCCGAAAACGTGTCACTGGTGGATATTACAAGAGCATCTCTCAGTACAAGGACGATTGGCAGCTCATGTTTGACAATGCTCGGACGTACAACCGAGAGGGGTCATGGGTCTACATCGACGCCGAGGAGATGGAGAAAGTCTTCCATGCCACGCTCACTAGAGCTACGGCTGGAACCGACCTCCCAGGGGCTGCGCCGCTCCCAAGCCAATCTGCCCCATCGGCATCTGGGTCGTATGACTCGGCGTTGACACCCATGGATGATGAGGAGCATCCACAGCGGACACGAGCGCGGAGTACGGTACGGAAACAGGTACTGAGCGATGACGACGAGTATCTGACAAACCCAAGTGACGAGGATTGATGATCCCAACTGTCGGTCTGCTCGCTATTCTTTTGATGATTCCCTTGTTCTGTCCTGTAATTTTGTGTAATTTTTTTAAATGCCCCTTTGGTAGTTATTATTTTCTCTGTTGCATCGAACGATAATTGAATCGCTGTTGTTACGGGAGTGCTAATGCTAATGCAGGGTTGCGTATAAACGCCGATGTTTGGCAGATAGGCGGAAAAATACGCAAATTAAGCTCTCTAGTCACAGATCCTTAGTGATCTTTGACATCATCAGGCTATTATTTCCGGGTAACGCCACTCTCTTGTGCACCTGCCGACAGACGTTCTGTCAGATCCAAAGAATCGACCCCATTCCGTTTGTCTCCTAGATATATATCCGGCAAGCCAAGCGCAAAAAGAACAAGAAAGGCACTCAGCCCAATGGCACACAAAATCATGTCCTTCATCGTGTCCTCGTACGCTGTACGAAAAAAAAAGGTTGTTGAGCGAGACGAGCCGCCAAGAAGAAATACCGACTGACCCTGAATGACGCCTTGACGGACAGGGTCACTCTGGGACAAGCTCGTGACAGAGGTAATGCTACCATACAGTGTAGCCCGCTGCGCGTCCGACAGCCACGGCAGGTACTTTTCCAGATTTCCAGGCATCG
>JBBPKO010000038.1:16540-43065 GCA_038089295.1 Xerocomus amazonicus
AACAACGCCATCAGGCTCGTTCAGCGCAGCTGGGTTCTTGTTATATGAAGCTACGCTGAGCTCGGGGTACTGAATTCGAGTCAGATGACAGACTCGGGGATGTCCAAAAGATCCTGACCTTGGGTGACCAGTCAACGTCCGTTATCGAACGATTCTTTCCGTATCGTTCATCATAGAAAGCACAGACGCGTTTCACTCGCTTACCCTCCGAGTCGTCACTAGACACGTCGTGGTGACAAGTTTTGGCAACTCGGCAGCATACAGACTCACCCGTTGGTTTCAGTGCCGATGGTATAATCACGGATATAGTCATACCCGTCGTTGAGTGCCCGCTGAACAATCTTTGACGACTGCTCGACAAAGTCAAGAAACTCGGGTGCAGTGAGGATGCTTGCCCGCTCCTCCTCCGTCAAGTCTGGTGGAACGCATGTAAACCGAATGAGCGGAATCATACGATGCAAGGATGTCCACCTCGGATCTCTTGCTCGATTTCCTTCTCAAGTTGCACACTTTCCTCCTCCAGCTCTTTTTCTCGAGCGATGCGATCTGCTTCCAGTTCACGTTCCCGTAGTATCTGCTGTCGGATGTCTTCCTCGGATATTGAAGGTGTCTCGGGTTCGACGGTCGTCGTTTGAACTTCCTTGTTATAAATCACCCGTTCCTACATTCATTCATTCACCACACTGCTAGCGGCATCGTGGATGGGGGACGTACACGCTGCGGAAGTTCGAAAAGTTCTTGCTCCACGTCAATGAGATCTATGGATCTGGGGGTTAAAATCCTGCCGTACTGTTGACCCATCGACCAAAGCAAAGAGACAGTGGGTAGCCTACCTTTCTACGACATGGTCCGTCGCCGAGTTTGCAAATGTCACCATAGTTGCACCCATGCTGAGCCTGTCTGAACCGACATCGCTCTGTCGGCTGACGCGTCCGGACGGCGATAAAGCCGAGCTTGAATGGAGGAGAGCAGATTGACGAGGTGGTGTGCCGGGCAGCGAGGACGAGGGCGTGACATCGCCCGTGCTGTCTACGCCGCCTCTGCTGGTCCCGACAAGCGCGTTGACGAGGTCGTCGACGTCGCGACGGGCGGTGTTGGATGAGCTGATGGACTGAGCGGAGGTGGAGCAGGGCAGGAGCGAGAAGAGGACAAAAGACTTGCCTCGGACTGGCGTCTCTCCGTCTCAGCGCGTTGTCTGTCCGCTCTGGCCTTTCTGAGCTCTGCGAGTTTGGCCCGCTTCGCCTCGATCTCTGCTCGTCGCTTGTCAGACATGTGCTGGTCGTGGAATAAGCGAATGGTATTACAACTAACTGACAAGTAAACACGGTGATTTGGTTAGTTTTGCTCGACACTGCACGGGCCATGTCCGCTCGTCTCTCGAACCAGCATGTCGACCTCCATCCATATGTACCGATAATCATGCGACGGTGGTCCGAACGGGACCCACACCGGTACGGCGGTCAGCGATGGAAAATGCTCCAACAGAAACTGGGCAATCTTCCCGACTGCCCGCTCTTCAATAGGCGAATTCGCAAGCACGAGCTGCGCAATGCTCGTATTGCTGATGGACGATTCGTCGTCCGAGAGTGATGGAACATTTGTTGCGTCAGTGCACAGTCCAAGATCACGCAGCTTTGGGCACAGGTTGGCCACCAGCAACAGACCCCTCAGTGTCGGAATGTGGAATGTCGATTCATGATCCCATCCACTAAGTTGTCGGTTGAAATGGAGCACCTCTAGGCCTGGCCACGCTCGCACTAGCCGCGCATGTTCGTCGTCCGTCAAAGAGACAGGGCTGATCAGATTCACGTCGAGCGTATGGAGATCGAAGATCATCAATAGACTCAGAACCGCAAAATCAACAACCTGAATAACCGTTCCACGCTTTCTGGAACCGAAAGCCAGCACCCTGATCAGTCGCAGAGTCCTCCGGCGCGTAGTTGACCCGAGTGCAGTGAAGAGTTCATGCAGCATTTCGAGTGTGGGGTCCATACGACACTCGAGAGAGACCTCTTCAAATGGCTGCTGGTGTGACTTCAGGTAGGGGATAATGGAGGAAAGATCATTCGATTTTAGCTCAAGAACGCGCAAGTTCTCGAATGGAGGGTAGTCAGGGTTGGCAAGCCCCCTCGGATCGCCCCACTGATGACTGCCGCGCAAGGTCGCAGTGAGTCTTTTCAGACGACGGGAATTCGCGACGTGCATCAGGTCCGCTTCATCGATGGGTATGCACGCCAAGATCTCCAAGTTTGGAGAGTGAGAGATAGCACGGAAGATGGCAGTTGCTACGTGGGAGAAGCGATGTATGTGGCTAAAGTAGAGTGATTTGAGGTTTGGGCTGAGTACGCGGTAGCATTCGAGGAGTCCCATGGCAGAGCCGTGGTCACTGCCCTCGAGCGATACGTCAAGATGGACGAGCGAGGGGCTGAGAAGCAGGCGGATGGGTGCGATTATCGACGCGTCTTCATAGACGAAATGGAGCGTCCGCAGGTTGGGCAGTAACAAGCTGGTGCGGGACCGCAATGACTGCAAGATCTTCACAGACAATCGGTCGTGACGTCCGAGCGTGAGTTCTTGCACACGAGGAGCGTAGCGTAACACAACGCCCCATTCCTCTTCTTCAAACACGGGCTGAGCCAGTTGTTAGTACCGCCGTACGTTGAATGTACCAGAAAAAAATCGTCGTACCAACGCTCCGTCCGCTCTCGTATCGTTGTGTGTCGAAGCTACGGCGCCAGGCAAACACAACACAAACGGCTTTAGACTGTGAAGCCTGCACCAAACTGCATCGAGTGCAGGTTCGGTAAACGAACGACATGTCCTTGCGAGGACAGCCAGAGCCCTGCGACCTGCTTTTCGCGTGTCTTTGGCATAAACGCTCTTTGGATGTTGCACAGTGTCTTCTGCTAGATGGTCAATAACGCAGCTGAGCACTTCAGAGATTAAAAGTGCATCATGCATGTTGTTTAGGATCTCAAGCGACCATAGACAGCGTTGTATCTGGGTAAGGGTGAGCAGGCTCGCATACCCTTGCAGCAATTGCCAGCAATAAGCACTACCACCTTCATCTCAGTTGCGACCATGCCTACAGAGCGACATCGACCTTCCGTGGTCATCACCACTGCCCCAAGGAGCACCCTCGTCCCCGCCCACCACAAAAAAATCGACGCTATTCTCAAGGACCTGAAATTATGTTCACGTCGTCTCAGGGCGGCATTGGACAGTCTCAAGGACGAGCTGCGTGTACTCGAGAGACTGTATTACAAGAGCAAAAATCAACATCGCATGTCTCTTTTCTTCAAGCGTGTTCCCGAAATAAGGCGCTATGGTCAACGGTTATGCGAATTGGACATCCTCGAGCGTGTGGATCTCCTTCGTGTGTCGTTTGCTGGTCTGGGAAACACAAACGCGTGGGTAGCCATGACTTCTTCCTTGTGCAGTCAGTTATGAACACCTTCTTGCCTAGCCACAAGGCGTTGAGGGGCTCCTGGAGCGATGTCCCCGAAAAGCCTTGTGTTGACTCTTTAACAGAGACGTTGACAGTCTGTTCGACCTTGGTCTGTAAAGTGAGATCTCAAAGATACTACTATTTTATCCACGTCTCAGATCCCACAGATGCGAGAGCGCCTCGAAAGTGCACACAGGTAGGCTAATCCCCAAACTTCCTGGACATATCAATGCTGATCATCTTTAGGCATTTTATGCTGGCTATGCAAACTGGCGCGTTTACCCAACTAATCATTCTATTTGTTGCTATATCTTCTAGGATGTCTGTCTTATCATCAGAGCTAGAGGAAGCCCTTCGGCTAGGAATACTAATATGTGGCCGCCTGTTGATTATCATTCATGTGAGTATCGCGTCTCCGGCGCATGTGTAAGCGTGATCTTACATTACCATAGCCGATGGATGCCCAGCAACTGCCCTCAGAACTAGCGACGTCGCGTTCCCCATACGCCGATTGCGACATATCACCGGAAGACACGGGCCAAATGATTTTTCGCCGAGAGCCAATCGATAGCCCCACGGTAGTCGTTGAAAACTCAAGTTTAGGAAGGGAAGAGACACTCGGAGCGCCAGTTACATCCCCACCGGGTCAGCCAACAAGTGGTGTGACGAGTGGCGGGTCTGATTCACTTTTGCTGAACGACCGTGCCACTGCACACATATCTAAAAGGGCTGCCACGAAAGTGGTCCAGAAGCCTCGGATCAAGAAGACAAAGAAGAAATTCGACGAGATTGACGAAATCTTTGGCTTTTAACCACTGCGTTGATCCTAATTGGAGCATGCATCATTGGTGAAGAGTACGCAGTTATCCAAGCCCGTACAGACTCTAAAAGCCCACAGGAAGAGGTCAAGTTTCCCTGTTGCTTGAGAACGGACGGACGAGCCGTCCAGGTCGTGAACAGATTATGTTTTGTCGACATGAGTTTACAGCGGGTGTCGAGAATCTTATCCATTTTTCTGTATCATTCTTCGATTTTGGATGGAACTGTTTGATGCTTCAGACATCCTAGCTTTCTATCTGATATCAGTAGTTTTGTGATTTGGAATGGAATTACATTTGGGATCCGACAAACATGCAAAGGTTCGCTGGACACTGGGACTTGCGGTAGTATTGTTTGTTCATTTCTTCCAGCTCCTAGCTGGTCGGTCAAATGACCACGTCGTTGATCCAGCCGTCCAGCCGATCCAAATCGTCGCAGAAATCATCCGCCCGGCGCACAGAGAACGGCCGTGCCTATGCCCACCTTCTCCCGATCATCTTCAGTGAACCGTCTCAGCCTTCATTCCTCCAAAAAACGCTCAGTCTGTTTGGCGTCTCCGTGCCGGATATCCTCAACCCGCATTGCCAAGGCGTCCTTGATGTCGCGACGCGTGCGGTATGGGTGCTGGACATGAAAGACGCGATGGCACTCTGGCAGAGAGGCTTTTTTGGAAAGGGTGATCTTTCCAGGAGCGAACCTAGTTGGTTGGCGAGACAACGCAACACACAGAGGGTGGCAAAAAAAGGTGCGATTTACTTTTCCCCCCCCGGTTCAGGGAAGCGTTTGGGCTCAGCCAGAGACTCTTTATTACTAGGCGTGATGACATCCGAAGAGGTCACCGCGAAACGTAGAGCGGAACGAAGGCAGTTCAAGCTCGACCGTGCAAAAGCTATGGCGGCTGCTGCCGCAGACGCAGAGGCAGCATTCCAGCGAGGGCGCGTCACGTCTACCATCTACGCCACGGACGGAACGCGTATGATCCCGTCCGCTGCGACCTGGAAGCCGAAAGACGGCACACAATCGAATTTGGAGCCTTTGCGCGTTGATAATGCTGGTGATGAGGAGGGCGAGGAGCCGATAGAGGATGTCGAACACCTCCAACTCACTCTCCAAGAAGCCTTCTTTCTCCTATGGAACCTCGACTGTTTATCCATCTTGAACCCAGAAAACGTGCGCCATTGTGCTTTGCACCATATTTCGCCGCTTCACCTTTGCTCCCCACGTTCAGGGTGCCATGTTGTCCCTCTCACAGATATGGAACGTTTTTCAAAACTTACATACACCTTCTCCAACCCTCACGCCTTCACTCGATCCCCCTCAACACCGGAGATTTGACAACCCGTTCCTGATCAACTACGTCGTCTACCATCATTACAGGTCTTTGGGTTGGGTTGTCAAAAGCGGAATCAAATTTTGTGTAGACTATCTTCTCTACAAGCGCGGTCCGGTCTTTTCGCATGCAGAGTGAGCCCCGCATGTTCTGAATTGACAATTGTTGATGCGTGAGAGGACATGTAGGTTTGGGATCGTGGTATGCCCGGTGTATGAAGAGCCCGGAGATCAAGATTCCTCTCCGTTCCGCTTGGACAACGCCTCTCCTTTCCCATGGTCGTGGCTGAGCACGATTAATAGGGTGAATTCACAGGTTCAAAAGGTGTGGTTGCCTTGCCTCGCGTTGCGGATATTCGTCGCTCATGATTGTTGCACCTGCATAGACCCTCGTTCTGTCGTACGTGACCATTCCTGCCCAATCCAGGGTTTCCGAAGCCGTTTTATCGTCGCCGGCTTGCTTCACACATTACACCGTACGGGAAGTGATACTACGACGGTTCGTGCCGGCGCGCATGCGAGATTAACTCCTGCTTTCCATTCTCTGACAGCATGCAAACGTCAAATCACTGCATGATGGAAAGTTACAGTTTTACGTCATTACATGAAGCCCATCCTCGAGCTTTCACTCTTTCCTCTCTTCTTCCGCGTCATTCAGGCATTGCCTATCCATCCCTGATCAGTGAGGCAAAGTTTGTTACATTGCCGGTGTCGTTCCTTGATTCTGCAAGATGGTTGCGATCGTACGCACGCTCGGAGGTTTAAAGGTCACAAGGGCTAAGGGTGAACACGCCGCAATCAGTGTTGCCTTGGTACCCCTGTCCAACCCGTGGTGTGGTGCCCAGGGACAATCAGAAAGGGTGGATGTGTGGATGTCTGTCATTGATACAATGAATGTTGAGATGATCGTGTGAGTTAGGCCATGAGCAGTCATATAGGTCAAGGGGTGGGGACCGGTGGTATTGTATGATAAGGGAATGAAAAAAGGCAGGGCGAGGGCAGAGCGGGATCGGGAATGAGAAACAAAGGACTGAAAAAGCGAGACCAGGGGTGGAGACACGACAAGGGAGATGCATACAGCCTGTGGGTCTTGCTTCCACGGTACTGCAGTGCAAAGTGCATGATCCAGGCTGGTATCTGAGCGTTCCAAATCCGTTAACCTCATACAGCACCTTTAATCGCCACTTTGCGGTACTTCTCCTCGTAAGCTTGTGCAATTAACGAGAATGCAGCTTTGCAGTCTATAACCTTCTCGACATCAGGACTATTAGGATCTGTGAACACCGCGGCTTGATGGGTGTGCAGGTATACTTGGGTTTCTGACAACGTATCGAATCCAAGCTCGTTTCGAATGAAAGTCAAAGTCAAAGTTCGGTATCTGCCAGCAGAAATCGAGGATGAGATGGATGGATGTAAAATTGCAGCAGAGAAACCCACGCCTTGGTCATGATCATCAACGCTTTTGCCCTCTCTCGGTCTATGAAATGGTCCATGATATACGCGCCCATGTTTGGAGCATTCAAATACATCTCAAACAACGTGTGATAGTTTCCCATTGACAACGCTCGTTGTACACGCAAAGCGTGTTTAACAGCTGGGTGCATTTTCTGTCCGGGTGTTAGTTGACCTACGTACAAGTTTAATTCTGCAAATGTCGGGGAAGAGTCGGCATAGCAAGCATAGACAGGACGACGAGCAACACACCGCTTTTATTTCTGCCATGTAAAAGCATGAGTATGCGGTATGCCGTGAATTCCTCGACGTTCCCTGGTATACCAAGTTCATAAAGTGTCTTTAGCGTTGCCTGACATTGATTGTATTCTACCATGTCAACCTGTGAAACTGATACAGTGCCCTTGACATGTTTAGAAACGGGACGTCGTACACTCTCAAGTGCCATGCGTGCATGCATCTCATAGACTTGGACAGTAAATTCATTTTTTATTCTTTGCACCTGACGCGGGAAGAATGATATGTCGAGACAGATCGGGTGTCAAAATGGACACTATACCGTCAAATCTTGGCGCATGCTCTTCAGTTGATTACATATCCAGTCGTATGAAGATTTCGCTCGCCAGCGTTTTTTCAACTCGAGAAGCGTTTGTTGCAATATTTGATATGGCCGGATCATTTCTGGTCTGGGTTCCTATAGTAAGGCCGTCAGCATCCGCAGGAATAGTTGGTGTGGATCTCACTGAAGTCAATCGAAGGTAATCTTTAAACAGCTCTGTGTTTGTCCCAACAATGGTATGGCGGTCCCAGTTGGGCACATTCTGTGGAAACTGTCAGTGGAACAAGATATGAAAGGAAGAAACAAACCGGATCCGCCTCAGGGTCGTCCGGGTTGGAACCAGACGTAGACGGTGAATCAGCTCTCCATATTCGATCAAGAAGATGTGCACCCTGGGAATTGACTTTGGGATTACTTTGACTGCCGTTGACGCGCAGACTCTTTTGCCGTTCTAATTCGTGTTCTCGGTGGAATCGTTCAGCACGACGATTGAGTGCTGCTTGGTCACCCAAATCGAGGACGGTGGTGCCCGCATTCTTTTGCATAGCTGCCTTCTTTGTCTTCTTGCTGGTCGCTTGTGGTTCGTTTCTGCTCACAGTACGAGTCAGAAATACAGATGCATATATGAAGTGAACAAAGTCAAACCCACATTTTGCGCTTGAGGGTAGGTGGAGGCTTTGGTATCAGGCTGCATTCATGAGCGGTCACTAGAAACAGTGCAGACAGTAAAACGATACCTTTGAAGTTGTACAGCGGCCCAGTCTGTTGTCCAGAGCGTCTTGGCGGTGAAAGCATCAGCAATTACCTGTCTTAGTTCTGCCTGAGCTTCGGTCCTGTTGGCATCGTTCATTTGTCCGAGACACTTTGCGACCCAATCTCTGTGGGACAAGAGTTCCAAGGTGGGTTCAGACGGGATGTGAACAAAGCTCACTTCAGCTGGGGTGGCCAGGAATCAGAAGACATGGCGATGATGTTAGCTTGTGGAAGAGAGTACTGGAAGAGAAGAAACGACTGAGGGCAGTGCAGCAATAAGTAGACGGGCGGGCCGTGCTGAGCTTGTGTTCCCACGAAGTCATGTTCATTAGCAGCAGTGCGTACTATTGACTGTATAACAATCTAAGAGCCAGGCCTACAATCGCTACTCTAATGCGTCTTATCCACCGGCGGATTGTACACTGCAATGCAACCATACGTCAATGATCCAAGCTGCCCAGGGCAAAATACCTACGGATCTTGCGGTTCTTGATGACAGTCCATTTGAAGCGCTTGACGTAGATGCTGATCGCGAACAAGGTCGAGAACAAGATGACAGCTTTCAAACCAAGTCGCTTGCGCTCATCGTGCTCGGGTTCTGCGGCCCAGTTGAGGAAAGTAACGACGTCCTTGGCCATTTGCGATGTTGTGGCAGGTGTACCTGCAAAACCATAGTATCAGCCAAGCGAACGTCATCCAGTACTTGTCCGCCTACCGTCTTCATACTCCACCAGGCCATCAAACAACACGCGGGCCATGGAGATAGCACCACCGGGGAAAAAAGGGTTGTAGTTCATGCCGTCTCGGACTTCCACGCCGGCAGGAGGGTCCACGTAGCCTGTCAAAAGAGAAAAAACGTAGTCCTGGAAGAGCGATGAACACGCTGCAAATACGGCGCGACACAATGGCGTACCGCACCACCATGACGAGCCTTGATGATCAAGCTAAGGTCGGGAGGGAGAGCACCAGCATTGCTGGCACGGGCGGCCTCCTCATTCGGATATGGACCAGGCAAATAGTCTGACAGTTTTCCGGGGCGTTGGAACATCTCGCCGTTGTCATCGGGACCGTCTGTGTATTCAACTTCTTCTGCCAAAGCTCCAGCCTCTCCGACAGTATGGGATACACCAACCAGGTTGCGCCAGGCGATGCGGTCAAGAGAGTGGCAAGCGGCACAAACCTCACGATAGACCTGGAAACCACGGCGAATGCTGTACCAAGTAAGCAGAAAGGGAGGGCGAAGAGCACGGAAGAGCGATACCTAGCATGGTCAAATGTGTCGAACCAGCCCTTGTGTGGCCATGGATATGCAGGGGGATGAAGACCGTCCTCAGCAGGTGAGTTTGCATGGACCTCACCGATGAAGGGGAGGGTACCGTAGAGATGGGTATACCATGCTATTGAGCCAGCGGTGAAGAGGGAGACGGAGATGACGGACGCGCGCGAGGACAGAAAAGACTATGGCGGGGGTGTCAAGACGGGCGAACGTGTGTAGAGACAATGGTGCGGACCTGAGTACTCGCAGAAGCAGTGGAAGACGCGAAGCGGATGCGCTGTAAAAAAAAAAGGTCGGGAACGATGGAGAGCAGGTGAGCGAGGACGCACCGAGGCGAGAGGAATATTGAGGGCGGCACGGAGGGCACTGTTCCCAGTGAGGACGGCCTGTGGCAGCCTCGAAAGCATTTTGAGAAAGAGAAGGAGAGCGGACAAGGTAAAGTTGGCTGGGACGGAACGAACCGGATAGCAAAAATAAGGCAAGAGCAACAAGCAACAAGCTTATCCGATTCACGAGAGATAATTTACAAGTCGACCGCAGAAAAAATCCATCTCATACAAGTTAATCATCGACGCAGTGTCTCAGTGTGGTATGATAAGACAGAATGATCTCAACTAATCAATACTAGAATAAACAGTCACAGAGGGCCTCTGTAAACGCGGTCAGTCAGCGCAGTCCGGGCACAAGGAGAGCACAAACCCTCGGCGCAGCAGCAAAGGCATGCTCCGGCCAGACAGGCAAGGCACGTATCACCACCGGCACCAGCACCTCTCTGGGGGGGTTGTTGCCTAAGAATTTATCAGACAGGAAAGGGCATGACGACATGGGCGGCAACGCACACATAGACGGTTTGTGGGGGAGGTTGAGGCTGATAACCCGGTTGTGGCTGACCATAGCCAGGGTAGGATTGCGGGGGTTGCTGGGGGTAGTATCCACCACCTTGGGGGGGTCCTGTAGGCAGATGAGCGGTGTGAGTGCGGTAGTGACAAGGGGACAAACCGGGTGGGGGGTAGTATTGGGGTTGCCCTGCGTAGTAGTCTTTGCTAGCCATGGGGGGAATGTGTGATGGGTGATGGTGAGGAGGTGCCTTGTCACCGTGTCGGCCTAAAATGTCCAAATGTGAACCGGATTCCCACGGCCCAACGTGCTGCTGCTCCTGCTGCGACGGTGAGGACGAGGACAGCCTCGAGGCGACAACGTGCGCGAGTACGCCAAATCTCGCTTCCGCGCAGTCTGGTCGTGCTGTGTTACGCTGTGTACGCTGTGCTCACGCAGCAGTCTCGTCCCGGTCGTGTCCTAGGTCCGCTTCCCACCTAGGCATCTCCTACAGTTGCAGTGAAACGCGCGCTTATCAGCCGACGCTCGCTCCTCCTATCACTCCAAGGCCTTACTGAAAACGCGTGCGATTAAAACAATGTGTGCCAACGTGTGTCAGTTTCGTCGTCAGTATCAACGGTAAATATAGCTACTGTAGAAGATCGAATGTTTTATAAAACTAGTGCAGTCATGTACTACCATGGCGCCAACTTCATGGGCCCGGTACCATCTCTAGAAATTGTTGGGCGTGAATGCGTAAATTCGTGCGCCTTGTCGCAGAAAATTTTCCGTTAAACGTGTGATAGCTGCTTGCATGCCAAGCCGTCAGGTTGCTGCCGCTACCCACCTAACCTCAAACCAATCAGAACATCCTTACCAGGTGCAACGTAATTTTCGTGTGTGACAACCTCAAATGGTCGTGTTCGTGCTTGTGCAAGCACAGTGCCTTGCGATGCAATGCTCATAACCCCAGACGCATCCATCCTGCAACCCGAAAGCCAGCGTTCAGCTACCGGCCCCTCCCGCGTTCCCGTTCTACTCACTGTGATATTCGCAACAACGATATTCCGAGCTGAAAACGTCCCCGCCATCGAATACTTACATCGGAAAACAAAAAATAGAGTCCTTGACGACCTTGCAGATCCCGCAGCTTTTGCGGAGAAGACACCAAGTTTCCATAAAGCAGCCGTCGGGGAGGTGCCACTCCGTTCGGTGCCGTTCCCATGTCCACCGGGCGCGTCCCATCGTCAGAAAACAACGACAAATGTGCAACCAGGAAGGGAAGTTCCATTTCGCTGCCAAACCAAAAAAAAAAAAAAAACATCCATGTCTCCAGGATCCTTGTTAACCCTGGATGTTGACGACACTTACGGGATAATCACATTTCCAAAGCGGTCTCGTACTATCAGCTGAACCACAATTGGTGGTGCCAACGGTAACCGTGACAAGCTGGCTGACCCAAACTCGGCTGTTCTCTGGGGGTGCTGCACAACGTCGAGATGATATGATCTTGTACCGAGTCATGAGTCACCGACACCATCTCGCACAATGGTCGAGATACCTGGTTTGACTGTCGTGAAGAAACGAGGAATAGCCGACTCGTGGCTGGCTCAGCTGGAATTGATTCTGAAGCGGACTGGATCGGCCGGTGGACACCTGGGTCCAGACACTACTCTGGTTGTGAGCGGATGACTCTGATTGCGACGGTAGACCCCACGCAGAAGGTGGCGATTGCGCTCTGGCGTGATCGCTACTAGCAATCGACTGGGGTGAGGCACAGGAACTCTCGCGTGATGAATCGTGAAAAAGCTTCTTGTAGTTTCTGGACGCCATACACAATGGCTCAGTCAGACGTCATCCCAGGACACTGACAACGATCTTACGAAGGTATATATTCAATGGGCGTGATGGGCGTGATCGGACGTATTTGTCGTGTGTGCTAGGGTGCAGTTTGACATGTCAACGCCAGTCCGGTGGTAGGTACGGGGACCGAGACAGCGTACCGGATGCTCTCCCTCGCTGTAGTGAGATGAGGGTGCGTGGGGTTTGATGATGACCATGAGCAAGAAGCATTGTGCGTTCACGGCAAGTGCTCACTATTCTGAACGAACGCCTTGTCCCATGTGGAATATCTTGAGAAATGGCGGTCGGAGGAAGAAGCAAGTTGGCATAAGCAACCGGAAGAGAACGGCCTACGAGGGAGGCAAAGGAATGGCGTTATGCGCTGCCTGAGGGAGGAAGTTAGAATGGCATTGAGTAAGAACTTGGCATTTATGCATCCGTGAGTACACATATACCCACATTACCAGGAGCGGAGCTCGGGGTCAAAGGAAGACACACAAAGGGTGTCAGTGGAACGTCTGCAATCCAAACGGTTTGAGAGATCTACCCAAGACCGATCTGGCAACGTCCATTCAGGCAATATGCGACTTCTTAATGTCATCGTAGTCACTGTCTTTCCGTCCCCAATCCCATTTAACAAACAATCTTGGGCATCCTACGCAAAAATATTATAGTGGTATATCATATTACAATGAATCAATCATACGCTCCTCTTCACGTAGCTCCATACGCCCGCCAGCCCCGAAATCAATGTCGCAGCGACAATGGCGGGTCTAACACCAGCTAGCAATCAACAAACACTCATGAGCGGAAATGTAAACCGTCCGCGGTGTCAGCTCATACCTGTAGACTTGTATAACACACCCGTCAGTGCGCCGGCTGCCATACTACCGGTCGTGTCGTGTTTACCGCGAAATGAGTCTATGGAGGAGTTGATGCCATTGTAGACAAGTGCTTCAGATCACATCAATTGGCACTGCCTGGTATACGTTGCCGACGGGAAACGTCAACTCACCAAGCACGCCAGCCGAGTTACCTATGAAGGTACCTCTTCTTGTGACAGAGTTGAGGATGCTGTTGATCCGAAGGCGTGCGTTCGACACGGCTAGCGGCCTTCGGGCGCCCTCATTCACACCCCAGACACCACCTACGGCCAGGCCTTGCGGAAACATGTATGAGCATGTGACAGGTTGAAAACAATAAGAATAGCCCAAGTGGGTGATGTGGCGAAATTATGATAAGGTGAGAAGGTACCGTGGAGAAAGCACACGAGTAAAACGTACAAAACGCGTGCAATACTCGTGTTAATGAGCCGATAGAGAGGAAGCACTTACCGCCGAGGTACATAGTCCCTGTTCCGTAGCACAAGTCGTCACTCCAACCCCGGGAAGGAATGGCAGTCCCGGATCCTGGTAAATCACTAAGCTTGTCGTCATCTAGCACAAGATAGTCTAATTGGTCCCCCAGTTGGGCGAGAGGGTGCAATTTAGTGGGATCATAAGCACTCAAAAGGAGGTCATTTGCGGTGACTGGACTATCGACCGGAATGGCACCATCACGGGAAAACTGATGGACCGGGGGGTCTTGATAGTCCGGGGGCGAGTTTTGGGTGTCTCTAGAAGCCATGAACGTGAGGACAAAAGCGTCTGGTCGCGGACGAGAACAGCGAGCGGAACGGCCTGAAATTTTGGAAGAGCGCGACGACAAGCGTGTGACATAGTTACCAAACGTGGACTTGCTACAAGTTGCCAAAGTTGAATGAAAACAATTAGCAGACGATGCTGCACAGAACATCGCGTGTGTTCGCAACGCGCTCAATACCACCGCTTCGGACAATTGTACACCGGCCTCTGTCGAGCCCAGCCAGATGCTCACGTCCATTTGGCAGACCCAACGTCCGCGTTTCTTTGCGTTGCACCACTTCCGTGGTCGTGAGACGTGCGTCTTCTTCACTTGACTGGTACAGGTGACACAAACCATCTTCCCAAAGGATGGGCTACTTCCACCACCCCTCACTCTACGGCATCCGACCCTGCAGAAGTCGAAGCCATGCAGTGTCTTGAGCAAGGCACTCAAAAGCTCGAAGAAGGCGATGTCCAGGGTGCCAAGGAACTCTATAAACGTAGCGTTGAGATAAGACGCAATGCTAGCTCCCTCTTCAACCTCGGCGTTACGCACTACCATCTGAGTACGTCGGATCTCATCTCAGCGGCCCCAGAATATATGTCAGCCAATTTCATACAGAGGAATTTGACGATGCTATTTTGGCCTGGAATGAGTCAATAGCGCTACAGCCCACGAGCGCGGACGCACACACGAGTACGTGTCTCTTATCCGGTGGTTTCGTTGGTGACATGAATATCCCGAAAGACCTCGCCAGCGCATACATAATATCACCTGTCTCACGTCCTGACCTGGCGCTTCATCATTTACAGCACGTAACCCATCACAACTGCCATATACGACCACTGACTATTGTTTTCCAGTATAGCGGCTTCGCTCTCACCAGAAGACCCTGAAATTGCCTTCAATCTTGCCGCAGTTCTGGAAGCCGGTGTGTGATAAAAACAGTTTCTTATTGTTTCCAAATTTATCCCGACGTGGACAGCTGGCCAACTGGAGGAAGCCCTGGAATATTATAAACGTTCTAAGGAAAACGGTGTCGATCGTGCCGGAATGCATATCCGGAATGTTCGCGACATCCATCCGGATCTATCTCAACATTCCGACTGATCTGTTGGTTTTCTAGGTCAGCGCCAAGATTTTGGGGAAAAAAATTCAGGCTGTTGAAGTGGACGACGAGTCCAAAAAATCCGACTCGTGACACTTGGCATATTTCTCTCCGTTATTATCAGTAGGTTTGTCATATCATCATTCGCACGCATGTAGCATGCGCAACATGATCATAAATAAAAACCGACCCCAGTAAATGACATGTCTTCCGCCGGCCCGTGCATTTGTAATAATTGATCCCTTCGATCTCCTGGCCCGTTTACCGAGGCTTTATTCTTTTACACTATCGGGCGGACAATAAGCGTTTTCCGACGAACAATCTGTACGTGACCATACGTCGCATCAGAGACATCCGATTTAGGAACTATTGTGGTGTTCTCTTGCCGGACCCCTCCCCCTTTGAACCTTCCATTGAAGGTGCGCTTGCCTTTCTTGCTGATGGGCGATCTGTTGTCTCCCGATCAGTGGCAACGCCAGGGTCCAAGCCCCTCCAACTGTGACTACGGGGCCCTCCAATCCTGTTTGTGAACCGAGAACCATACAAAGTTCCTCGTGTGGAGAAACCCCGGCCACCACCACGGTAGCCACGTGCTCGACCAGTACGTGAATAGCCCCTGCTGTTCTGTGAAAAGTAAGACTCCGCACCGCGTTGCATGTTACTGATCCCGGAGTCCCGAGTGGATGCCTTCAATCGATCCAAGATCGAGAGAATATCGTTCCGTGTGTACTCGGGAGCCGGATGGTCTTCCGGCCGGAGATAAATGATATGGTCATACTCTTCACCGGATGATGGCGCCTGAAACTCCGAGGCGAATTTCTGCAGAACTGTCACACCATGCTGGGCATCCCTGATTGTGGGGTGCGAGGTTCCTGCCAGAATATAAAACAGTATCCGTGCTCAAGTCAGCATGATTCGGAACTCGCAAGGAAAAATAAATAAATAAATAATCAAGGGCATCTAGGGACTTACGCCGTTGGAGGCGGGAGACGCAGACCTGCAACAGGCGCCAAGAATGTCAGCGGGTTGTCCTCGACTTTTCCGCCCGTAATTTCCTCACGTCATAGGGGGTATCAAAGACAATAATGCCGACAGTGGTTCCCGGGAACTCGCGGGCGATTGTGCTCCAGTACGACCGTTGTCTTTTCGAGTCCATGAGGAGCATTTACACCTGCGCTTGGCCGACTCACATGGCATTAAAATTGGTCCGGTCGATGCACGGCGAACAACCTTCACGAAGCGTACGGTAGGCAAGCTCCTCCACTTGCTGCCTGTTACCTAGGTTGTCCTGGTTGCAGCGGCGGAACTTGGGGAAATGCCTCTCAAGGGCTTCTGCAAAGGTAGACTGGTAGAGGCGGTTCATGGATTGAATACGCAACCAAATTGATGGTTTACCTTGCCCGATGCAATCAATCCTACCAGAACCAACACAATTGGTTTCTCTTGAAAAGGTTCAGGAAGGGCTGACGGGGGTGATTGTCTCGCTCCCGACTCTTCCTCTAGCGCGGACATCGTGGTTCGGATGAGGACAGCACACGTTGTCTGATGTTCATGCGGACTTCAATAAATGCTATGCACCCGATCATTGTCTATGTTACAGCCCTACACGACCGTCGAATCATATTCTTGGCCGACAACACCAGGTGGCCCAAACAAAAATCGTACGGTGCCTTCATTCTTTCCGAGCAGAGCAACCTCTTCCCCGCTGTACAAGGCACTGGGATCGGAGCCCGCAAGCGGTTTATGTGGTCGAGGCGGATACTCATTCTGCCGCATCGCAATTTTCAGATGAATCAGTTGGTCTGCCTTATAAGGAATTGATGGCAACTGCGGTGGGGCAGACGAGTAGTGCTGATTTCGCGGAGACGGGTGCGGAGATGGTGAGGAGGGAGTTCGGGGCGATGTATTTGCGGATGTATTTTGTGCAGCTTGAATGAGAAGGTCAATGATGAGGTGTGCGATTTCTGCCGTAGACGTCAATATACTGCACACGACAACAAGGAGCGAAACGCAAACCCTGCAAATCTTCAGCTTCCACAACACACGCTTTTTCCCAGTCAGCTTTCTCTTTCAGAAGGTTGACTATGTGTCGAGCGGACTCGTCATTGAAGGACGGTGGAGGGGTCTCCATTGTCAAAAGGAGAGCAGCAGTATAAAGACAGCCCAACGCAACCGTATTTGGCGGATACATGATAGGAACCAGAGTCCGATGACTACGCCGGAATTGTTAAACATGTCATCTGAAAAAAGCTACTACATACCAGTCAATGGCAAGACGCCACGCAAATTTAATGAGTGTCTTGGATGCTGGAGGTGAAGATTAGAAACGGCGTGCAGAAAAGGCAAGGCAATCACCTGCTAGGTTTCGACCCAGCTTGAAAACATAAGGGAAAGGCATCTTTGAAGTGAAGTTAAAACAGATAGTTTCCAATATCAGGCGTTCTACGGCAAGTAACCGCTGGCGATCGTGCTCAACTGTCTAAACGACCTGAGTGCACCCTCCCGACATCGTATGTCAGAACTTACCATAGGATCCATATCGACCTCACCGCCTAGTGTCTTTGACTTCGCTGCCAACTCCGGAAATCGAACGACATAGGAGACCATGAGGATTTCGCGGGGCTTTTTCAGGGTGTCGTGCATCTTTGTCGATACATACAACGCAGCGAGGGTCGCATCCTAACACTGACTTACTATAAGAGTTTCGCGAGAAAATAGAATGCGTACGTAGTAATTGAAATCTTTACGGGGAAAGAACAGATGAAAGCGATGGTACAGGTTTTGCGCTGTTGCAATCGTCCTCCGAGGACTGTAATCGACAGTCAAAAAAGTGTGCAAATTATAAATTAGAACCACCACCCACAAACCAATCTTTGCGCCCACGACCTCCAGGAAACCACAAGCTTGCTGTCTTAACTTCTCCTCCTGAGTAGCAGAAAGCTTACCACGCTGCTTGTCGGAAAGATACTCGACCTCAGGCAGAGTAAAATAAGGGTGATGATGTTTGGAAGATGATGCCGGTAACTGGGACGGTGGCATTCCTTGCAGTTCCATCGTGCATGCAGCAAGTACTATCGGGGTGGAGTGTTACTAATTATTAGACAATTAGCTCAGAGTCACACATGACTGCCAAATAAGTACATAGACATATCAGATAATTTTGCAATGTCAAACAATATTTTATGGGTGTGACAATAGTGAAGTAATTGTCCATAACATGACCAATATATTGCAACATATGTTTGTTCAGATGATCAGGATGATTCTGAGCACATTCCCAAGCCAGATGTAAGCTGCCTTACTTGGCAACAGAAGACTGGGATTGTAGGTCTGCTGAGTAGCCAAGATAGAAAGTCAATATTACATAAGTTCTCATGCTAGATCTTCCTTCCAAAGTCTGTGGGAGGCTGGAAAATGGTCCTGGTGACCATATGAAGAACACATGCTACAACATACTGGTCACACAGTGAAGGGGAAGGCATAATTCAGTAGATATACAATTGACTGTAAGCCTATGGCTGATCACAGCATCTCATTCAGCATCACATCTGACATTCCTACTTTCATTCCTTTCATATTCCACTGCTGGAAGGCATTCCCCTCATAGTATATATAGCCCCATCCCATATGCCTTCAGAGACCTCCAGCTCACAACAGACTAAAAATTACACCATGGCCTCAGCAAATAATATGTAGCATTTTATTTTAGCTATCTATGTTCCCTGTAAGACATGCCCCATTGGATTGACAGCTCTGCCACCAGAGTGGCCAGAATGTGTATGGGTTAAAGAGTTGACAAGAGGGAGTTGATACTTGAGCATCAGTCACACCTATAAACTGTACCTAACATTGCAAATTATTATATCCATGTCATGTACTTATTTGGCAGTCACGTGTGACCGCGAAAGCCTGAGCCACCCTACCTAGGGCAACCTTCGGTACTCAGAACAATGTCAAAAAATCAACATGCAGGGACGGTCAGGGGGATCCTGACGGTGGTCTAGGTTGTATAATTAGCACACAGTCACGTGCAGAGTGGACAATTATACTCACAGCAAGACCCTTTCAAACACCACACATCAATATTCAATCAGCTTATTAAACATATGTGGAGGAAGGCATACTGAAAGACTCGTTTCCTTGTACTTGACACTCATGTCCGCAGCCGTAAGACGCATGGCTTCGATTGCTTCATCGAGCGTGACTCGGTATACACCGTGGCTGGCCATGGAGAGTTGTGCGGCAGTGACCGCTTTCACGGCTATTCCGAATACAAGGGAGTTAGACCACAGAGAATGAAAGTATGTAATCAATACCTCCCAAGCTGTTGCGCTCCTGAACGAGAATAAATTGGAATACAACGAAAACCGGGCCAGACACATACGATGCAAGGAACCTGCACGAGTCCATCGATAGGATCACAGGTAAGGCCGAGGTTGTGTTCTATCACGTTGGTTAGAATGAACGTTTGAACTCTCAGCGTTTTGCTTGGCGCATCATACCAATACCTATCTCAGCAGCCTAGACAGATGTCAGTGATTAACGATATACTCACAAAGTCGGCAGTCTACCTGCAATACCGTCTCTGGAGAAGCACCCATACACGCTGCAAAACCTGCGCTTGCCATGGAACATGCAACTGTCGTGGGCGTCAACTCTGAATTGAATAATAACACGCGTACATACCTCCAACCTCAGCCTGGCAACCACCTTCGGCGGCAGAAATGGTACTACCACGTTTAAACAGCATTCCAATGGCCTGAAGAGACTCAGTTAGATCCGATTCATACTACCACCTGAACCGAAGGCGAACAAACCGCAGCAGTCAACAGAAATGTCTTCACAGACTTCTCAGGGTCATCACTAACAAACTCGATAATATACTTTAGTACCGCAGGAATAACGCCAGCGGCACCATTGGTAGGGGAGGTGACAATACGGCCACCAGAGGCATTTACTTCGTTGACTGCAATGGCATAGCAGGAAAGAAAATCAACGGCTGGAATAGTTGTCTTGCGCTTAGGCCAACCGATAGTCAGTGGCGTGTGTCCCAAGCTAATCGCGAGCAGTACCTACAGGGGGCATAGGGAGAATTGCATGATCGAATGACCCAGTCACGTGCGGGACACGAGTTCGAATCCAAGGTTTGGCTGATTCTGGTTGTCCTTGTTCGAAGGACGCACCGTCATTCGTATTTCCAGGAGCGTCAATGGCGCTTCTAGGAAGTGGGGTTGAGCCAGGACCGATGAGTTCCACTGTTGGCATCCCGATACCCGGATAAAATCTTGACCATAATGATTCAAATCAAGTAGGTCTGGCATAGTGGAATAGAACCCACCCTCGCATAAGCCGTCTATAAAGCATCGGGGCTCTCCTTTGTAACTGCAACCTGCCGGGTAGTGTCTTATCCGTGGCTGTTACACCCGCGCGAATGCAATTGTCCATAACAGCCCAAATGCGCATCAGCTACCGACAAGATCAATGATATTCAATCCAACTTTGATCCTAGCGTAGTGCTGGTATCGATATACCTTGTCGTGTATCTCTTGCTCGGAGAGGCCGAAGTAGCGTTCATTATCATGTACGATTTGCGCAATGGTAAGCTAATTAGAATAAAAATCAGAAAACGGTGTGGAAAGGCTAGGCAATCAGGCCTACGTTGTGCTTTTTTGTCAGCGCGAAGAGACTATTCCCAGACTCAAAGGGGTACGGTGGATGACCGGGATCGTGGGTTCCGGGTTGTGCAGGAACAGAGTCGTCTTTGTCGGCGTTATGGGATTGATGTAAACGAGCACCATGCACGGCACTTTTGTCTACACCCTTGTAGAACAAATTTTCATCGACTGTCGCAGTGTTAGCGCAAACCGGTTGTGACAACTGTATTACGGACCTTTTGTCTTGTCGTTGACGACGAAACCTCCACCGACACTGGGAACGGTTTACACGAAAAATGAGGGAAAGCGCGATGGGGACTTGCCTGAAGTACTCATTTGTAGCCAAGAGATCGCCTTGTCCATCAAAGCAAGAAAAGCGGATACCGTTGGGATGCGTTTTGAGAACCTGATCCCAGCGCCACAACATATCACGGTCCATGTCGAAATGGATAGGACGTTTTCCACCAAGGTGTAGGCATTTGTTGAGCGAGATGGCTTCGTAGCGCGAAGGGATGGTGCCACAATCGATGGTCTCGGGATCTGATCCTTCGAGACCAAGGAGAATTGCCTGGGGTGTGTGGTGTCTGGAAGAAAAAATGAAATTTTGTATGAGACACTGCTTGCACGGCATACCCTTTTCCTAAGAGGGCATAAGTAGGCAACGAAGATGAGGAGATGGGACTGACCAGTTGCGGCCAGCGAGCCGTAGCTGAGGTGGAGTCAAGAAGGGCATGCAATGATGTGTGTCACAAGAGGCTTACAGAACTATCTTAATGGTCTTGACCTTGCGATGGATGAAAAGTTGAATGGGGCAACGGACGAAATGGAGTCGCATACCTTGCCCAGCAAGCCCAATTCTTTGAGATCGGCAATAAATATTTTGCCGGCACGCATAGGACCGACAGTGTGTGAGCTGCTCGGACCGACTTGAGGGGTCTTGTCAGTCCTGCCTCGCGCAAGCGGTGTCGCACGAGCCACTTACCACCGATACTGAAGAGGTCGAATGTGGAAATGACAGCATGGCCAGGTTTAACCGAGTGGGCGACGGCGTCAACTTGCAAGCTATTCGTCGAAAATGCAAGCAGAGGCGGACGAGAAATGCAACGAAAATGGTCACGTCGGAAAGTGCCAAAAGCGAGCGGAAGATGGAAGGAACGCATAAAGTGTGAATGACGTAACTTAACTCACTCACTCGTAGTTTCATTCATCATCAACTAATCACGTGATTACTTGATTAGAAAATAATCGAAATTATTTTTCGACCTATCCTATATCTTACTCAAACAAATGCCATGATGAGCACCTCCCCGAACTCGTCTCTCGATATCCGCGAACGCCACTCTACCTCTTCCTCCAGACCCGCTACGACACTCCCAATCTCACTGGACGCCCTCCTCGCTCAACACGCCAATGCGCCAAATCCACATTTCGCCGCACTGGACCAGGCCTTGTCCGAGAGAAACATCTTCTCCACTCAGAACACCCAACTCTGGAAGCTCATCGAGAAACAGCGCACCGCATACAATCAAGTTCTCAAGGATCTCGAACGCCTCCGTGCCGAACGAGATGCTTATAAAGCATGTCTCCAAGCTGCCGGCCTCACAGTTGACCTTGCTAAAAAGGACAAGTCAAGGCCGTTAAGACCCTCTGCATCCAATATTGCCATGTCCTCCACTGCGGAATATCGTTCTCTTGATTCTCGTGTTCCCATGGTCCGTCATCTCTCGGATATCTCAGGTGCGTGTCCCCTTTCACACATTCCGTCTTTGCTGGAAATACACTCTCAGCTTCCCAGAGTCACGATCGTCCTCTTACGCCCCCTCAGTCCCAGGACGGAAACGATTGTGATCCTCAGCCCAACCTCTCCTTATCAAATCCCATTGCAACCCGCAAATCTGCCGCGCCTTCTCAGGGAAGCTCGAACTCCCAGCCAAGTGCCACTTTCTCACTTTCATCTCGTCCAAATGAAATAGAAAACACCCATTGTCGTCCGCCCACTAACATTACCCTCAGCAAGTCTTCACGACAGAACACTACTCCATCCACCGTGGATATCGATGCCAGCGATCTGTCCGGATCTCGCTCTCAGCCTTTTTCAGTTCAACACATCCCAAACACCGTGGTCTCACCACCTTTACCCTATTCATCTTCCATTTCCTTTGCACCTGCCACTCACCCCGCGTCACTCACCCCGCACTCGTCTTCCACCTCCGCTACGGGCTTGCTGAGCCCAATTCCCGAAAATTCGAAGTTGGTAAAGCGTGACTCGGATGTTTCCCTTCTAGATGAGGCCAAGCATTGTATTGCTAACCTGGAAAGTTCGCTGCCTGGTCCCAGAACTGCGTCAAGCTCTCACTTCGCCGATGCACAAACGGATCACAGCGCCGACACTGGTAAGCTCCCCCCCGCCAAAGCATGGCGTGCTAGTCCGCGCGTCGAGTACGAGAGCGAGTTTCTTGAGTTAGATGATGAGGGTGAACAAGCTGAAGAACCTGAACAACATTCCTCGTTGTCCATTAACAAACATGACAATGTTGCCGATCCTATGCTGTCTTCGCACGGTCCTATTCATACATATAGTCATAGCCAGAGTGCCTCATCACAATCCACTCCAACTCCAGGTCCCCATTTTCCTCCCACTGCCGAGTCAGTCGCGGCGTCGCAAACACACTGGGAACTGCAATCCGATATTTCCATGTCATCGCAATCTCAGTCGTCTGCGGCGTTAACAAGGCCGGATTCACCCTCTCCAGAATCTTATCTTTCCCCAACGAAATCTACGCATGGCATTTCGAGCGATTGGCCCAATCCCACTTTTCGTGCGCTCCCTCTCATTGCTGGTGATCTGAAAACTACTCGGGTCACGGTTTCGCATTCCTCTATCAGACCGAATGATCGGGGCAAGGAAGTGTTGTCTTTTGAGATCGAAGTCGATCCCGGGAAGGGAAAGGACTCCTGGAAAGTAGAAAAACTATACTCTGACGTTCTGGGACTCGACCATCGACTCAGGGCTGCTGTTGGGAAGGGTGTCTCAAAGAAGATTGCCACCCTGCCGGAGGGTAAACTGTGGAAGGATCATGCCCCTGCAAAATCT
This sequence comes from Xerocomus amazonicus, assembly GCA_038089295.1. Classification (NCBI taxonomy): domain Eukaryota; kingdom Fungi; phylum Basidiomycota; class Agaricomycetes; order Boletales; family Boletaceae; genus Xerocomus; species Xerocomus amazonicus. The sequence continues at coordinate 40,314 of JBBPKO010000038.1, forward strand.
GATCAGCGCAAAGTAAGCCAGAGTCATGGTGTAGAATCTCTGCCCTTAACATTGCTCTTCTAGGCTGCCTTAGAAGCGTATCTGCAGTCGTTAGTTAATCTTCCCGTCAAGAACAATGATGAAGTTATTGCATTTCTGACCTCAGATATCGTCCGTGATGCAAAGAAGCCGGTCATGCAGGCCGGTCACAAAGAAGGCTACCTCACAAAACGAGGTAAGAACTTTGGCGGATGGAAGACTCGGTACTTTGTCCTACAAGGACCTGTCCTTGAATACTACGAGAGTGTACGTACCCATATAATTAGTGCTGTTTTACTATCTCACACCCGCGACAGCGGGGCGGTGCCCACCTTGGTTCCATCATTATAACAAATGCACAAATCGGCCGTCAGCAGCGAACAGCAGACGACGACGAGAAGAATTATCGACATGCGTTTCTTATCATTGAAGCAAAGAAAGGCCCCGGAGGTTCCAGTCCACGTCACGTCCTATGTGCCGAAAGTGATTCTGAGCGGGACAGCTGGGTGGACATACTCGTTCGTTATGTCTCAGGAACCTTCAATGACGACTCATTTACCGCGGTCTCAATTGGTCCAAGCCCTATTTCTGTCAATATCCCTCAGATTCAAGGCCCCGAATCGGCCCAGCCTCGTTCCAGCGTGAGCTCAAATCAAGATACCGCCATACCAAGCGGAAAACGCGGAGCGAAGATTCTATCGAACGTAACACAAGACAGCTCCAGGCTCTTTCAGACAACCCCATTTCCGGGCTCAGCCTCGTTTGATGAGTCCTATTCTTCCAGCCCAACTAAATCTGTTAACACAGACCGAGAACAACTTACCTATGAGGAGTATGCAAAAAAGGTTATTGAGCGTGCAGATCCCCCTTTGTCGAGTTCGCTACCAACATCCTCGCCACTGGAAACTGCTGGTCAAGGCTTAGTGGGATTCAGATCGAGCTCGGAGCTGGGTCATTATACAGATATTGACCGACGAGGAGCATACTCGAACCTAGACCAGGGTGCACCTGAACCCGGACGGTCCCGGGGACGCGATCGGAAGTCATATCATCCGGGCTTGGCCGCAGTGTCGGGTTCGCCGACAACAGCGAGATTCCCCGACCGTGCTTCTTCGCCGGATCTTGTTTCCGTCCCTTCACGAGGGGGGGACTTGAACGGAAAAGTGAAAATTTCGGGACCATTGAGCGGCGCACCCATCCCCGCAGGCTATAAATTCGGTAGCAAGGATGCGCCGGCGGAGAGTGCTTCGTCGAACGATAGGCGGGAGAAGGCCAAGTCGAGGTCTTTTTGGAATTTCGGGAGGCCCGCCGACAGGCCTTCGACATCCGCCCCGCGCGCCGTATTTGGAGTGCCTCTGGACGAGTCTCTTGATGTCGCTGAGATTGCTCGCTTACCAGCAGTCGTCTTCCGGTGCGTACAGTATCTCGAAACAAAAAAGGCCGAGTTAGAAGAGGGAATTTATCGCCTGAGTGGGAGCTCTGCTGTTATCAAGGGATTAAAAGACAAATTTAATGCTGGTATGTCAGACTGTTCCATCAATAGTACCATTGTATGCTAAAGACTTCCTAAGAGGGTGACATAGACCTTCTAGCTTCCGATGAATACTGGGACCCGCACGCTATCGCAGGCTTGCTAAAAAGCTTTCTTCGGGAACTACCCGCTAGCATTTTGACGCGCGAGTTGCATATGAAATTCCTTTCCGTTATGGGTTCGTATTTTTTTTTCCCGTTGGAGCGTAACTGACACCAGTTGCAGATTTCGTGGAGCCCCAAGAGCGCATATGCGAGTTATCACATTTGATCGCTTCGCTACCAATCGCCAATTACTGTTTACTCCGGGCGTTAACCGCTCATTTGATCCTTATTGTCCAGAACTCGCCAGTTAACAAAATGACTATGCGAAACGTAGGCATTGTCTTCAGCCCTACGCTCGGTATACCTGCTGGCGTCTTCAGCTTAATGCTCGGTGAATTTAATCGGGTTTTCAACGTTGATGCCGTCAGCGACATAATCGAAGGCGACCCAGACAAGGACAGCGAACTGAGCAAACGAAATAGTAGACAGTATTCAGATGCGGCGGCGGACCAGCTTCTTGGTTTGACGGGAAGAACATTGCATGGTTTGTTGTCCTCTCTTCTCTCTGGAGTACCACTCACCCATTGCTTTTCAAGCATCCACGGAAGAGACCCCCTCTGAGGACAGTGACAGTCTCTCACTCCAGTATGAAAGTGGCAACGAGACAACCGAGAATGATGCAACAGCTGAGTCCAGTCAAACGCGTTCAAGTAACCCATCTCAGCACTTGGAGCTCGTCACACCTGACCGACCCGAGGTCTCCGCTTTACAATCACGATCGCATGCGGCCCACGTTGCCGCCAGTCGTGGGCTTAACATTGCCATTACCAAGAGAGGAAACCGACACAGTCGCATAATCGGCCTCCCTGTATCGCCACGACCGCCGGCGGATGCGATTTCTTCTCCAGTTCCTTCCCCCCTCCAGACTGCGAAACAAAGTTGACGGGGCTTGATACAACCCACGATCGTTAACACCCCTTGCGAAAAGTTTCCCTCTTTTTTATGACCACTGTACTATTAAATGTTTCTTATACCCGTACACTTTCTGTTCCACCTTCGGTGATTTGGTGAATATACCCCACCGGCACGATACAATGCTTTAACGATCCGATCTTTACGTCTGCCACTGCTTTGTGACTAGTGTTCAAATGAAGTTACA
>JBBPKO010000038.1:44779-62915 GCA_038089295.1 Xerocomus amazonicus
AAGGATACCATTGATGGTCAGTGCGGATGTTCAGCTTAGGCGATCCGACTGGATGTTGAAAGGCACCAGAGTTCTGGCGGATACGCGGTCTTGTCACGCGTACGGCTCAAGGAGCTCGAGCGATTGTAAATCTGCCCAAGGGCAAATCCAATGATTCGCAGCCTCTGTGAGTACCGGTACACGTTTCTGTGAGGCCAGATCCCTCATGCGAGTGTAGGGACTCGTGCCCTTCTCTTCATTCGTCCTCCGCGGAATCTCTGCATCTTGCTCTCGTATTTTTCGACGTTCTTCTCCTCGGAGGTGCCTCACTTCTAAACGTGCCATACTCAATACGGCGTTCCATCCTTGAGAGTGTCGTTCGAGAAATACCAGGGCAAGCCATGATTGCTAAACGCTTCAATTTATCCTATGGCTCTGAGTTGAGCATCGATAACATTGCCAAGAATCTTCGAGAAGTATGGGCGCAGCATGTAGCGGAAAGTCAAGAAGGCTTGGTACTCAAATCGGAGGAAAGCATGTACGGAGACTGGATTTTACCTTGGGTCAAGGTACACAAACACCAGATGCGCCTGCACTTCTGACCTTCATATTCAACGATGGCAGTTGAAGAAAGACTATGTTCCCGGTTACGGAGACACTATCGATCTTGTTGTAGTTGCTGCTTCATGGGACAAGGAACGCGCAAGGGAGCTCCGAGGTAGTTACTCTCTCTTGGTTGATATAATCGCATGCCTCAGCACATTGTAGTGCCTCCCTCTACCTGGACGAGTTTTTATGTTGGCGTATTGGGTAATTCCTCTCAATGTGCAACTAATGTAAGTATCCCGCATTGATAACTACCCATCTCAGGGCTCAATACCCTTCGTAGCCCTCCGTGAAGCCTCATTTTGTTGTGTATTTCACTGCATCGTACGGGTTGTCCCGAGAGCAGCTAGAAGAGTTCAACTTTTGGGCGCGAACGGATGCAGTCGAGCCGTTGGTGAGAATGCTCTAGAGACTAGAGCTCGATGAATTCAACCTACCCAACATCATAAATTGACAGACTTCTCGTGAAGAACTTTCATATTCGTGTTCGATACTTCAAACACTTCCGCAACCGATGGTCCTTCTCCGAACCCCAGTATTGGTTGAATTGTACGGTGCTGGGTTCACAAAAGGTCCCAGCAGTAAGGTTGGTGCTCCTTTTTCAAGTCATGTCAGTTCTGGCTGACTTGTGAAGTATTATGAACTGCGCTTCCCCCGAATCACGAAAATATTTCGGTCATCAGAACGCCCCTTTATGGAGTGTCTTACCCTGCGGGAATTGCAGAAGATCGCGCGTGAGTCCACTGGACATGGGATTCGGGATGCCGACGAGTACAAAGACCTCGATGACTGGGCGAACAACTTGTGGGGGAATACCCAGGCCAGTGATCAGGATGAAGAAAGACGAGTGAGGAAGCGGGCAAGTCTGAAAGACGAATGGGAATCAAAGTTCGAAAACCTTGACATCCAACGGGGGAAGAGTAAGAAGAAGAAACAGGATGTAGAAATGTCTCCTTGAGCTGTATCTACGGCGAGCTACGAGCTTTGCGACCGCTTAAACAGAGTCGACACGTATGATGTGTTGAAAGGATTATAGAACTCTATGAAAGGTCCTAAGATTCCATCAGCAACCCACCCAGGAGCTCAGCTGAAATCTCTCTGCATGCAAGCCATGAACATGCAGTTATGCCACTGAGATTTGAGCGCTACCTAACAATAATCATATCCAGTGTCTATCGTGAATCCTCGTGATTCATATATCAGCACTTCACCGCAACTGCCTGAGAGCCTCTTTGACAGTGCTTCGTTCGCCCAATAGGGCAAGGATTTGCCAACGTTGATCTCGAACCTCTCTGTCTTTGAGGAGAACAACGTCCTCGTCGTCCATCGCCTCATTTTCACCTATTGCCAGTCTCATCGCTGCTGCGGATCGGTTTGGGAGTACGGCAGGGGAAAGCGTGAAGAGTGAATCCAAGGAAGTTGCGGTGAGAACCCGATTGTTTGAGCGTGGCGCGGAGGGATTGATGGAGGCTATCGCATGGGAAGTGGAAGTCAGAGAAAGGGCGCGAGTGATGAGCTGTTTCAGCTTTGCCTGCTGGTGTCTTAGTAAAGTTGGATTACATGCACGGAACGCATACCTCGAGAGCGAGCATCATTAGTGAAGCCACCGCGCGAGATGGGGCACCTAAGTTATGTTGTGCAGATATAAGATTGATTCTATCGGATATGTGTTGCAGGGTGGGAGCCCTGGATATAGAAGCGAGATGAAGTGGCAGACGGCTGCCAGGGGGATCTACAACGCATAGAGTTGAGCGACAAGAGCTGGATGCGAGTAAGACAGAATTCACCACCGCGTTCTGGGAGAAGGACTACGCCTCTGTCTCGGGCAATCTCATCCACGTCCTTTCGTGGCCGCGGGCGCTCTAGGGCGCTCGACTGTGAGTCAAAGCTGCGTACCCTATCCCGTTCGCGCCTGCCCAAGGAGATGGTCCACCGTTTGAGTCTGTTTGACCGTAACGTGCCATCCGAATCGTCGGGCCCTTGGTAGGGGAGAATTCTGCGTCGCTTACGAGGGGGATATTTTGGTGCATCTGGGGGTGGGGTGGGTGGTCTGCGATGAACTGTGAAGTCAAACAAGGATATGATCAACGAATTGTGCAGCTGGACTGCGACCGAGGTCAGATAGAGATAGATGACGATGCGAAACACAGACAGACCCAAGTTCGGTGCATCGAGTGCATGGCGAACAGAATCTTCGAATTCCTGCCTGGATATTCGTGCAGACACAAACTGGCTGAGAGCGTTGAAGTAGCCCGATGCGTTTGGACCCAAGGCGACGTTGAGCTGGCCTTTGATGGTGGACGTGGACGAGAGTGACATGAGGTGTACCGTGGGAAAGGGTGATGAGCCCGTCCTTAGGGCGCTCTTGGACTTGATTCACGACGTCGATGTCTTCATGGATCGTCCGGTGACAACCAAGTCGCGCGGAATATGTCGCTACTACACCACATCTAGAGGTTGCTTCGCTGGAGACGACTGCAAGTTTCTTCACGGCGCTGACGAAAAGCTGACCCCATACGACAAGTCGAAGTTGTGCAGATACTATGCCAAGGGTACGCTCAGTGCTTCTACTTTCCACTTTGTCTCCCATCGCGATGTCAGGTCATTGCACTCGCGGAGATAGGTGCTGGTTTCGACATGTCCTTCCCAAAGTGGCTGCGGACGATGAGAGGGTCTTGTTTAGTGCAGAAACATGCTGCATCTGTCTAGAAAAGCCAACAACATATGGCCTACTCAGTCAGCCACTCTCATAGTCTGGTTATTGCTTGAGTAGTACTAAATCTCATACAGCAGACTGTAGTCATGTGTTCTGTCTCGAGGTCAGCGCGATCATCTTTTGTCGCCCCTTAATGATACTCACCTTCTTCCAGTGCATTCGTCAGTGGCGTGCAACCGCAGGGAAATCACCCGATGTAGTCTCTTCAGGCACGATCAAGTGTTGTCCTCTCTGTCGTACACCTTCCCGTTTCGTTACACCGTCCGCCCACTTCTTTCCAAACGGTAATCCCCGCAAAAAAGAAACGATTGATGCTTATAAAGCCAGCATGGCAAGGATACCATGCAAGTGAGTCAGTCCCTATTTTTATTCTACTGTTTTCTGATATTGATCTCCTAGATATTTTGAGGAAACATCGCGCACTGGAAAACCCTGTTGTCCTTTTGGTGTAGACTGTTTCTATCGACACACAAATCCTGATGGCACTGCGCACGTGTTCCGCCATGGCGCAAAGCACTCCATGAACGTAGGTACTCAAGTCGTGGTTGTCTATATCAGATGACTAAGTGCTATCCCTGTAGATCTACCGCAGGCATCGTTTTAGAGGCGCCAATCTCCCTCCTGCTCGTTTTGACTACGATGATCCCTTCGAGTTTTTGCACCATATTTTCGAAAATCCGATCACCAATCTGCCTGCTACACTTGACGTTATACGGGCCAGCCTCCCGGCGTTCATGGAGAGGTTTGGGTCGAGTAATGAACCCGAAAGCCTTGATTCGGACGAAGACGAGGATATCCTTGATGATTTTATCGATCCTCTTGAACTACTGGTATGTAGGCTTTCCCCTCCTCCCCCACTTTGTTACGAAGCGCCTTGTAGATGTAGCTCTAACTTTTCTCACTTGTCCATGCCACACATTACACGCATTTTAAATGCAGGAGGACAATATGGCTATGCACGGCGAAGCGACGGCGATCCGGTCCACAGCGGCAGGAGATTCTGATCAATCTACACAAACGCAGTTTCCACCGGAACAAGCGTCCCCCCCGACCCGGATGCCGCCTTTCTTGGAAAGACATGCTATCCCCGGGCCACAGTCTGGACGTCCCTCATCTCGATTCAGCACGGTAATGGGCACCCAAACCCGGCAGACATTCATCATTAATATCTCAGATGATGAGGAAGAGGAGGAAGCGGAAGAATCTGCCCAGCACTCCCTGGGCGCTGGTCCCCACAACGCTATCGACTTTTCCGATTCCCGCATCTTAGAGAGCACTCGCGCCCCTCAATCACCGTCAGAACGATCACCATCTGTCCTTCAGTCAGCGGATGTGGATATAGACACCTTGCCTACTCGTCTTCAATGTGAACATGATGCAGACCCACCCTTCTTGACGGACGGCCGTGGTCGCGTTGTCTGGAGTAGCACCCGGAATGCATCTGTGCGGGGTACTGTTACTGAAGGCCGGGCAACACGACACGCTCGAACTGGTTCGACTCCTAGGATCGCATGTCCACCGCCCAACTCGGGTCCAAACGCCCGCGGGCACGCATGGGGTGGACAAGACACCCAAGGTTTAGATGGGAAAGTAGGTGGGGGAGGAGAAAATAGTGAAATAAACTAATCCACACTCGCATGGTGATGTCGTTTTGTATTTTAGCTTGCGTAGTACCTTTGTATGGTTGAAGTGCTTGTTGCAACGGTTTTTTTGTGTAATACATTCTTCGAAGTCTTGGAAATGGCTTGGGACCCTTGTAGAGTTGGTCTTCTCTGATCCGCGATGCTGAGTGAACTCTGACCTCAGACCCGAGAAGGTCAAGAGACACCGAAAACCGGGCACTCATAAGGTGCTGGGTCTACAATATATTGGATACAAGTGCAAATCAAGCGATGCGCCATCGATAGCTTGCACGAGGTGAAATATATACCGCAAATAGGTAGATCAACGTGTACGAATGACCGTTCATATAGTGGTCAACTCGTAGACATCGTTTGCAATGTCCCGATCACGAATCACCTTTCTTGCATTGAGTCTGTCTATACGCTCAGAAACACACTCTGGTTACGAGGAAGACTTACACAGCCATCATGGAGTTCGCGTAGCCTACATCGTCAATCATCAATCAGCGTTGTACTGATCGGATACAGTCGCACTTACTCTGGCTAATTACCATGCCGACTGAGGCTACCCAGAAGCCATCCCCTTGAAAAAGAAACTTCTCGTCGGTTAGCAGCTGCCCAACTTTCTGAGTCTTTGATACCTACCATGACGCCCGTGGCGACTGATGTGAAGCTGAAAGTAATAAACGATAAATACGCATAGAAGCGAGACTATGGTTTACCAAGTAAGGGCACCCATATTGATACAAACTTTGGCCAAATCTTGTATGATTCCACGTCGTCTCCGGAAACTTGATTTCCACAGATACTTGAAGATACTAGATGTGATAAGAACGTCGCAAAAAATGCTTGAGGCAGCGATCGGCAGTATAAGCTGACAGCACATCAAAATCATTCAGTGAACTCTTGGCACGATGCGTGTATCTCACCGGACATTGAAACATGTATGGGATGGTTTTAACTCGAGCGCTATAAAAGGGATGCTTCAACTTTGGCGGGAGAGAAAATGGGGTGCACAAACACGTCAATGTTGTACCCTAGAGCAGATTCGTTCAACCATTCCCAAATCAAACTATTGGATCGGGAGTACGTACACGTTCCAGAACCTGGTAAAGTTGACAGGTTAGACGAGATTCAGTAGTGTCATGCAACAGATTATTTTTTTACCAAATCCAAAGACCGCTGAAAGGGCCTATGAAGGTAAGACTCGAAGCATATAATATAATGATTGAGACTGACAATAATGAAAGTGAGAACCTTGTTCTTCCCGCTGACTGTGGAGTGTCACTTCAGGCCAGGCGCTGCTAGCACCAGCAACTCACTTGTCCATATGCGATAGCAGTAGAAACTGACCAACATTTTAGCAGATATCATGGTGCTCAGCGTTTCTACAAACCACTGCACCGTAAAAACTAGAGCACACTGGTGGACAGAGAATAAGTACAAAGATCAGTAAGTCTTGTAGGGACCCACATTGAAGCATACCATTGCCTTGGTACAGATCATGATCAGGGAGAGGTGCCGTTATTCGAATCACTCACAAGTCCACCCCTTCCATTCATGTAAATACAAATCAATTACACATAAGAAGGTATAAGGCTCACCACGGTAATTCATCGCTACAAATCCATGGATCGCCTCCGTGACATGATACGAAAAGCTTCCAGAGAAGCTGACAACTTCCTATCAGATGGATGGTATCACCTACGCTGGTAAAGAGTATTTTTGAGAATACAAGAGGGAATTGTGGCACGACATACACAATCCAAAGCACCTGAAGACGAACGATGAGACACATAATCCAGAAAGACAAGATATTTGCGTACCAAGAACTTAATAAGCTTGTGGTCATCCGGAAACCAATACAAGTAGTACATCGACTGGCCCAAAGTGCTACCATACATGCTAGAGGTCACTGTCAGGTTAGGGTGGGTTAAGCGCTATCAAATTGCGAGAACCGACGAAGTTGCAAACGTAAAGCCTGACAAAGTTAAGTCTGCTGAATTCAACAGCGCGACTATTTCTTTACCTATCAGGACAGGGGACCACGACAAAACGTTGTACATGGTCGTCCGATGGACGGACTCTCCGGGAATGCAACAGGTACCAAAGTGCACTTATAATCTCTCTCGCTTATGAACTCCGCCGATACTGACCGGCAACCCGCCTGGAATCAGGCTAAGGGACGCACAACACGCTGGTAGTTACGTTCATGCCCAGGTTGACGAGCATGTGGATAGTTGCGCGGATAGAAAACAAGACATCCTAAAACGCGCTGAGTCGGCGCTGAGTGCCTAAACTTTAAACAGCTCAGCCGACTCCCGAGTTTGCTTCATCTGTTGAGCAGCTAAAATGAATGCTTAGGCCACCTGTCGTGAATTGCAGCTTTTGTGATTGGTGGAGAAGGGCAAACAAATGTTACAGCAGACCCACAACATCTGTCAGTTAAAAACTGGAAGTGGCTTGGCTACTTATAATTTTGGGTTAATTACATTTTTATCTCCCTTTAGGTATACATATTGGACCCTTTATGTCTCTTCCCTTCCCTGAAGGGTATGGGTTCAGAGGGAGTCTCTTGTATTGCTTTAGATAGTTCATCACCCGATGCACGTGTGCTGGTTTACGAGGACAATTTCTTGATCTTTGCCAGTCATCCCTTTTTCTGTCCTTCTCATTGTGGGATCGGGAAAACTACGCACAATTACTCTCGGTCGAGCTGCGTGAGTCCAAAATAGTGACCATCCTGACCACAAATTTATTTCCACTTGCAAGACATTCCATCATGTACTGCTCAGCCGCATGACTATAGCGGACGACAATGATCTGTAGCTCACAAAAGAGATTTAGAAAGATAATCACTGTCTACGTCCCCTTGCCTGTTTTCAAACATCGGCTGAGCAAAAAAATCAGCGTTAAATTTACATTTACGGTTACCAGCTGAAACGCACAAATCGTGGCTCGGACACGTTACGCCCACCTGATAAAGTTTGCAAAAAAAAAAACTTTTCGAGTCCCGTCGGGCCCTCCTGCGGGTTTGGGTTAGCCCTGAAGGTTTGGACACGACAACCGACAGAGCTTGAAGTTACAGCGCATAGCCAAAGGAAACAACATTCTCTCAGGTATCGGATAAGGCTAGCACAAGCAGATAATTCGATACATACATCGATAGCGCATGGATTGACAGCTGGCGTGCTTTGACTCAATTCAGACAATTTATGCACTCCGACAAAAATTAAATCGAGACAGCCCTAGCGCATATTGGTGAATGATGAACATAACTCCTACCTGGCTGGCTTATTGATTCGTACAAAACTAATCCAGCCTGGCCCATAACCTCTCTGGCTGAGACTTTGAGTTCTGTTCAAACATATCAGGCCTGTGCCGAGCTTGGAAAAGCAAGATTCTTGCCGTCACAGGTCGGTCGCTGCTGCTGCACTGGGCATCCCAGCTCAAGGCTTGTTTTGATCAGATTTCGCCACACTCATTGAACCATTATTGACACACCGGAGATTCCATCTGACATGTGCGTTAAAATTGAGCAACGTGTACTGGAATAGCCCTATGTCTGGATATAGCAGAGGACTTTGCTGATCTCACCTGACGCGAACTGGTACAGCGCACGCTGACTTCAGGGCAACCCGAAAGATTTACTTACTGTCGCATCAACCACCAATTTTTGTCTATGACTACAAAAACGCGGGGCGGGATCTTTGTCATCACTTATCCCATCCAGTTCTGTCATGTTTTTTGTCGGGGACTCGTTATGGTGACCACGCTCTTTGAATCACCATGTCTTGCGAAATGGCAACAGGAACTCTTCCACCAGAAGATAGCGTCTTCACACTAGAGGTAGGCAACACAGCCCCTTCCTGTCGGCAAGGCCATCGCAGACACCCAATCACAGATTGTATTGTGTCGTTCCTCCCGTGGCCGTCCAGGACTGGATTCTAGATCACAGTCGTCTTTGGCACCTGTCATGATTTCGAAGCATACACCTCGGCAATGGGGAAGAGCATCAAGAGACTCGGCTTATCCGTGGCGAAATGAGACACCGCAAAAGTCATTGGAGAAGTGCAACCCTTTATCGGCGTGGTCCGTCTGGCTGCCGTTATGTAGCGCAGGGGGTCAGACGCCACTTGTAAGCAGGATCACCATAGGAGAGAAGTGTCGGGAACTACCAGCCAGCGAATCCCTCCCGTCGACCGCCTTTCCAGTTGAACGAGCATGATTCGTAACCCATACGGGGATGCACACGTCGATTACCCACACCCGTTCGAGTCTGTTCATCGTCGACGCGCCGGGTAGGTAGAAAGGAAATATGAAAATAGGTTCGCTGGACGGTTCTCGCACCGTGGCTCTGTGCACAACTGGCGGATTGTAACACAAGAGTAGACGGTTGGGGTTCGGTGACGGGGATGGTGCAGTACAAGGACGTTGCAGGGGCGAAACAGCACGTACGAAACCGCGTTTCGGTGTAGTCTTCTACTTTGCGCCCTAACTAGCTAGTCTAGTGAGCGACCTTGACTTGACCATCACCATACCAATGGACTCCTCCTCCGTCCTCAGCGACGAAGACTACGATGTCATCTCGAATCCCGGCCAACGCTCTCTCGAGTCTAGCATCGCAGACTTTGGTCACATTGCTGCGCAAGGCGTGCGCGAAATCCCCCCCACAAAAGCCGCCTGTGAAACCCTCAGTACCGCGTCGCTCTCCCCCACCGACATTCAGACTTGGGTCCGTGATGTGATGGACTCTGTCAATGGACGGAATGGCGCCAGTTACCCACTTGACCACCGAACCGTCCGCGTCTATCTCGACGGTGTGTTTGATATTTTGACAGCCGGGTATGTCCGCTACGCCTCCACATCCATTGGTAAAAATAACCGAGTCCATTGAGCAGACATATGCTGCAGCTGCGTCAAGCCAAGTTCACATTTCCCTCTGTGCATCTCATGGCTGGGGTCTTTCCGGACGAAGCCTGTCGACAACATGGTACGCAACCTAGGTTCCCTCACGTAGAGCGCTGTGAGCTACTACGCCATTGTCGTTGGATCGACGAGGTCATTCCCGACGCGGTTTGGATGCTCACCGATGCATTCCTTCTCTCAAAGCGCATTGACTATGTAGTTCTCGAGGAGGGTTCCTCTGTCAACCCCGAGTTTGACAAGATGAGATTGAAAGGGTATGATTATCTCAAGAAACTAGGCACGTTTCTTTCTTCCGCTGGTAGACGACCGCAGTATTCATGTAAAGCTATCTTAGGTCGTGTCGTACCCACAAGGAGAACTCTCGGCCTTGCACCTCCACCCGAAGCTTCACCACGACACTTCTGCGCGGTGGGAACACCACCAAGGAAATCCCCGGAACTAAAGCCGGAGGTCTTTGAGGGTGACGGTCAGGTCGATGCTATCCATGGCGTCCATAAACTAGCACTGAGTGGACAATCGTGAAGCTATTTTCTATTTATCATTTATAGACTGCATATACTTAGATGACTCTTCCACTATGGTGTTGCATGTTTCCGCTCCTTACGGCCGGATCCGTAATCTACATATTCCATTCGACACAAGTGCGAAGCCAATGGATTTCAATCCTTGGAGTTGTTCTTTCGGTGTATGTTCATGTGTCTAGCCAATTGGTCTGGTCTAGCAAACGCTTTCTCACACCCTTTTTCGGTACAAACGTAAGGACGTGCCCCGGTATGTGTCCGAAGCTTTAAACCGAGTAAGTGCGACAGAATGATTCATCAAGAACGTCAACTTACATGTTTCGTGAGATTCGAAGACTCAGAGAAAGCTCTACGAGTGGGATGTCAGGGAAAGAGCTTCGGTATTGTATACACTACATATTTACCTATCACAGAATTTACATTTGAATGGCCGTAAGCCGTTGTGAGTGCGCTTGTGAATGGTTAATGCACCAGTGGTGGCAAAGGCTTTTCGACAACTGGGAAAGTCACAGACATATGGCTCTGAGGACAGTTGAGAGGATTTCTTCGGAACATAGTAGAAGATGACCTACTCTCTTGGGTGTGACGACGCATGTGTTGCTGGAGGGTTGCGGCTTCGGAAAAGTTTTGATTGCATACCTGACATTGGAAAGGGCGATGACCAGTGTGTGACTATGATGATGTGTGTGAGCGAGATGGAATTAAGAGGGGCGGGGCACGGACTTGTATATGCCTAGAGATCTTTTGCTTGCTGGGGAAACCGTTAGCACCATGTCTACTACAGTTTTCCCAGAAGCAGTCATAATGTGCTTTCCCACCTCCGATATGGACTGTGGCGATGTGAGCCGTAAGGTCATCACAGGAGGGAAATGATTTGGAACATTCTTTCCACTTGCAAACATGAGTGGCTGAGCAATCGTGGGAGGGGGGGTCAGAAGAGGAGGGTGGCGGAGGGATCGTGTCGGAGAAATCGTGGGGGGCTAGTAGATGAGACTGAAGTGAGGAAAAGGGAGTGGAGGGACAGTTGACACCAAGATGATCTTGCATGAGGTGAGCTGTGAGGACATTGAGAACGTGGTCGTTCGAGCTAGTGGATGAGCCCGGAATGGAAGACGGAGAGGGGAACATTGCGCAGTCACCCCAATGGCAAGAGAGTGGGAACTGCGAAGGGGGAGGTGGATCGACTTTGGACTGGACAGGAAGGGTGGAGGGGATGTTCTGAGCGTCTATTAGGCAAAGATGTTGGAGGTTGACATGGCCAATGAGAGCGGATAGACTGTTGAAAACGGCGGCACAATTTGCCCACATACAATTAAAAGATGGGGTTGAATGGGGTTGAATTGGGAAGGGGGAAGATGGGTTAAGATGGGGCGAGAAAGGAGGCAAGGATGGTGAGGACGAAGCGCTGGAAGAGATGGAAGGCTCGGATATAAGAGCGTGTATGAGGGCAGAGGGAGAATAGGCGGTGTGTACATCTTGGCCACAATCGCAGGAAGAGTGAGAAAGAGAGGGATACCAATGAGGGTCGTGAGGCTTTGGGTGGGTGAGGTAGGAGTGATAGTCGGTGCAACACTCGAGCTGGGAAGGGGGGTGAGACAAGGTGGTAGAGGTTGAGAAAGAGAGAAATGCTCACGATTTCTTCGATGCCTGTGCAGTCGTTGCAATCTGCTGCGGTGATGCAAGTGCCGTCGCAGGACGTGGCGCCGTCCGTGACGAGGCAGGCTTGTGATGGATGATGAGGGTCATCGCAAGCGAGGACGAGACACTCGTTTGTGCATTCTGGTGTAAATTCTGGGATGGGACAGGAAGGTTGAGGACACGGGGACGATGTGGAAGGACACTGATCGCACTGTTGACCGTCCATTTCGACGTCTGACCGTCTTTTGAGACTCGGTTTTTGGTCGAAATCATCATAACTGGTGTGGTACTCTGTACATGTCACGTGACACTACTCGCATCTTGCCGGTCTGAGTTTGAAACTAACCTATGTAATAAGTGCCTCCAAGATCACTTTGATACCCCATGCACCTGGATCGGCGACGTGTTGTTCCTTCAACCACCCACCTTCGATGTATGCGCTCCGTCCCGCTTTTGCTTCAATATTCTTTGTCCCTTCTGCCGCGTCATGTGCAGCTCTGACAGCTACATCGAACCCAGCAGGAAGTGCATCCACAAATGCAGCCAGTGGGTCTATCAGTGTGCGGGAGGGAGGGCGAGCGCGCGTATAAGTGTATAACCGAGAAAGGGCTAACTTAAGAGCATCGTTCCAGACCTCCATCGTGGCCACTACACTAGAGGATTGCACCATGGCTTGCGCAAGCGAAGAGAAGAAAATCCTGCATGTACTCTTTTGAGTTGGAGTATACACAAGCATCATTTGATACACACGAATACAGAGCACCGCTTGTCCCACCCATCTTTTCTTCGGCCACTTTGGATATGGTGATCATGCTATTGATCACGTCACCACCATTTATGATCCCCTGATCAAGGACCTTGAGCACACCTGTGGTTCATGACCGTCACGACCACAACGTAGCAGCATGCACAGTAACTGACCAGTTGCACCGGCACTGAGTGTAAGCCCACAGTCTCCATCTCCCGCGATCTTGTCCATCTCCGTGATCTCTCGTTCAGCTGCTAAAAGCGCCTTGCAAGCATGCTCAATCCCTTTCTCGAAAGACCGTGGGTTTTGCGCTCTGAGAGGTTGGTTTCCGGGAGGCTTGGTGTCAACCAAACTCGAGGATGACATCGTGGAAATGGCTGTGGGCTCAAACTTTGAGGACCATTTCCAACCCGGCGCTTCGGCAGGGTGATCGAGGAGAGAGAGTATGAGGCTGGGATCGTTGGGGATCTGATCACTGGATTCGGGGACGGGAAGGAGCAAGAGAGTGAGGGAGAATCCTGGCATATTAAGACTCGTCTACTACAATGTTAGTTGCTTGTCATGCATTAGAAAGACGAGCAAACCATGAATGTGCCAACAAGAATGCGCATCACTCTGATACCCCGCTTGTTTAGCACATCCCTTGCCTCGCCAACAATGGCGGCGAGTTCAAGTTCGCTCAAGCCACCAAGATTATTAACGAGAAGCACGACACAATCGGTGCCATCATTTCTGAAAGGCACAAATGATCGATCAGGATCAGTAGTGGAGGTGATCATCTGGATGAGGTCCGGGATGAGTTCGCTAATTGGCGGCACGGGGGAGACACGGCGATGGCCGCTTTCATTGTGAATGCCAAGTCCGATCTCGAATTCAGTAGCACCCAGATGAGCGTCGAATATCGCGGTGCCAGGGACCTAGGCATAACGTGATCGTTCACATTCTGTGCGTGGCAGGAACGGGGCTGCATACATGACAATGTTCCAGCGCAACACCGATCGTGCCGAGACGAGACGAGATGTAGTCGGCTATAGCATAAACCTCATCGAGGGAACCTCCACGGGCAGCGAGCGCCCCAGCAATCTTGTACACGAGGCAGACGCCAGCAAGACCTCTTCAGAAGGTCAGCGTGATCGAGAGAGAATCAGATAACATACCTTCTGCCCACGATCCTTCCCTGCTCCCGTCCAACGGCAACATCATCTCCGACGATCACAAACCTGACACGATCTGACTTATCTGGGTGAGTCGCGGCATATTGTTCTTTTGCGAGTCCAAAGTTGAGCACGTCGCCTGTGTAGTTCCTTGTGCGAGTAAGACGTCGTCTGGAGGGGGAGGAGGAGGGTGAAGACGTACTTGACGATAATGACCGTCCTGGAGGCGAGTTAATCTCGGTAAAGGCAGAGATGAAATAACGTGCCCTGAGTCATTGCTGACCAGATCGATTGCACGGCGGACCTGGCTCGCACTGGGGGAGGCGAATATATTTCCACAGACAGCAGCTAGAGGACGATGTGAGCGTCAGATGGGATCCAAGATGGATTCATACCCGAGAGCAGCCCATAACCTGCAGAGGAGGTCAGAAAACACAAGGGCGGGGGGGGGTGCACGCACCTACGAAGGCAGAATGGGCAGGTTCATGTCCAGAGCCACCCCCGCAGAGGAGGGCGACCTTTGAGCGGTCCTGGTTGGCGAGATGGAGGACTGGCCGAAGATAAGCTCAAGTTCGAAAACGACGAAGCGGGAATACTTTTGTTTTCGGGGTCGATAGCGAGGCCGGGATTACTTGCGGCGAGGCCATTGAGCGCGTCGAGGACGAGAGATTCTGGGGCGTTTAGAAAGTGTTTGGACGAGGACGAGGACATGGTGGACTGGGATGTGACGTTCGCCGTGACGGGCGGCACTTAGCGCTCGACTCGACATTCGACCGTGATGAGCTTGCCATCGCCAGCAGCGTCCCCGTCGTCCAAGACGTCCGACCTCGACGTGGGCTCAACACGTCGCAAGAGACAGCGTTCACAATCAATGCAATCAGACTCGTCATCTTCCCTCAAGAGAGCAGCCTCAGAAGGCCCCACTCCCGTCCGTGCCAACCACGACGTTCACTCGGCAGACACGACCAACGATATTGACGCATACATGGCAGAACAAGGCGAACTCGCCCTCGACGCCGTCGTTCTCATCCCTCCCCCCACTCCTCCGCACGAGCCACCCCCAAATCTCACCCCCGCGCAAAAGAGCCACTACGTCACCCAGCGCCGTCTCAGACAGATGCAGGTCGGCGACACATGGTACATTGTATCTCGCAGGTGGTATAGACGTTGGGACATCGCTTGTCAGGGCATCGTCGACAAGTCTGGCCCCATAGACGAAAAAGATCTCGGCCCCGTCGATAATACGCCTCTTGTCGACCGTGACGGTAATCTCGTCTCCAACCTCGCAGAAGGTGTTGATGTCGAGTTCGTCCCATGGGACGTCTGGAAGGCTTTTACGACTTGGTGCGTCATTCACGTTTGCCTCTCTTACTCCATCCAATTTTCTCTAGGTACGGTCCAGCGGTCTATCCGCTGCCTCGTTCCGTAATTGCGAGAGGCCACCTTGGGGAACCCAGCCTCGAACTCCGTCCTCCACGCCTTAAAGTGCTTGTCCTCGTCGACTCCCAATCAAGTGGCCCAATCGGTCCTCCCCACACTTACGTGACCCTCTCCACAAAGGATACAGTCAAGATGCTCAGCAAGGAGCTTGTTGCTAGCTTGTCTGCCAGTTCCAATATACCATACAGGATATGGAAAATTCAACCCGGAGAATATACAGGATCACAATTTCCCGCCCCGAAACTCGCTGCTCATGGAGCGGAGTTGCTAGAAATAAATGACAAAACACTCGAGGACGCGTTGATCAACTTCGATGACCCTTTCGTCGTCGAATTTCAGCGGGATGGTAAATGGATAGTAGACCAGTCCTTGACACAGTCCGTTTCGACCGGGCCATCCATCCCCCCTCCTCTGTTTGGTGGAGAAGACTTCTTTAGCCGCCTGGGAAAGGGGCCCGCAACTACGAGTGTTACTCACTTTCAACCTAGACAGGTACCTTCACCTACACCCTCGGCAGGGTCATCCGCCAAAACCCAAGATTCACAAATCACTCCTTTCAAGTCATTTGGATTTTCCAAAAGTAGAGTGCCACAAGAGCCAGGAACACTCGGTCTTGGGAACATGTACGCGTTCTCCATCGTCTTGTTACTTGGTCTCACTTTATGTAAAGGGGAAACACTTGCTTCATGAATTCCGCACTCCAATGTCTTGCGCACACAAAAGAACTTACAGATTATTTCCTTTGTAAGCTATTTTGGTTGTGGTCTACACTTTCACCTATCCAGCTCTTTCAGCTGGTGTTTATCAGAACGAACTCAACCCCGACAATCCCCTTGGAATGGGCGGCGCTATTGCTGAGACATTTGGCGCTCTTTTACACCGTATCTGGGCTAGAGATTCGACTACGACTTCGTATTCGCCACGCGAATTCAAGATGCAACTACAACGTTTTGCACCTCAATTCAGTGGTTACCAACAACATGACTCGCAAGAACTTGTGGCCTTCCTCCTTGACGGTCTCCATGAAGACCTCAATCGCGTACTCAAGAAGCCATATGTAGAAAAACCAGATTGGGAAGGCGGTGGGGACCTGGAACTTGCGCAATTGGCATATGAGTCATGGCATGGGTATATGCAACGCAACGACAGTGTTATCGTGGATTTGTTCCAGGGACAGTACCAAAGCACTTTAGTGTGTCCGGAATGCGAGAAGGTATGCTGGTAATCCGCTAACCCCATGTTGCTCAACCCTTTTCCGTCAGGTTTCAATAACGTTTGATCCGTTCATGTACCTCACCCTACCCATTCCTGTAACAAAGAAATGGAAACACGTCATCGAGTACATCCCATGGGACTTATCGAGGCCACATGTTAAGGTAGGGCTATTGCTGGTGGCATGAAATCAAGAAGTTGACCATAATTACCAGGTACCCATTGAGATCGGTCGTGACTCTACGTTCAAGGAACTTCGTGCACTCCTAGGCCGTTGGATGGGCGCACTTCCGGAAAACGTTGGTATTCCAGCTCCCTTCTTCCCCGTTTACTGAACTTCCAATTTAGCTCCTGACATTAGAGATATTTAACAACAAGTTCTACAAGAACCTTGATGATAATGTGCTCTGTGGTGACATGTCGGATGGTGATACCATCGCATGTTTCGAGCTACCATGCAATTCACGTCAAAGCCGATTGTACAGGAAGAAAGAAACAGACCCATTCATTCTTCCGGTTTTCGTGACCGACATTCAATCTTCACGACAATCATACAGCTACCGTAGCCAGACCAGCTTCGGTCACCCGTTCATCGTGGTAGTCGACCCAGAGTCTGCACGGAGCATTCAAGCTATATACGAAGTCGTGGTGTGTCGTCTTCAACGGTGGACTAATTGTGCTCGCGATCTCTTCACGTGGGAAGAAGCCCCGTCGGTATCCGTCGACTCGGTACCTATCCCGGTTCCGCCAATGGATTTTTTAACGGAGATCAAAGAGAACGGAGAGGTCGTTCGTGTCGAGGATATGAACGTGGACGAAGGTGACATCGCCGACGAGAGAGTTGAAATTCAGGACGATACCCCCATGGACACCGAAGTCAACGGCGTTCCCCAGATCGTTGGAATCAAAAAGGACGTTTTCAACCTGCGCCTTCAGTCAGGTCAAAAGGATTACGGGACGGGATTCGGTTCATACACTGCAAGCCAACGCTTTGAATCCTGGGAGGCACGCCTAGAGGAAATGGAAAACGGAGCCCTGCTACTGAAAGAAATGGACGCACTCTACTGCGAATTCGACGAAAACTTAAAAATGTACTATTTCGGTGACGAATCGTCTGGCTGGGAGCATGCACGATGGACAAATACTGCTTGGACTACATTCTTACATCCCGAATATGCCGAAGCAAAGAAAGCGGCTTCGGAGAAGAAGAACCAGGGGCTGTCTATTGACGACTGCTTGACCGAATTTACCAAAGAAGAGCAACTGGGTGAGGACGATCTGTGGTATTGCCCTCAGTGTAAGAAACATCAACAAGCGACCAAAAAGTTCGATCTCTGGAGAGTCCCGGATATTCTGGCGGTACATTTGAAGCGTTTCAGTAACAGCCGTGCGCTCAGAGACAAAATTGACACGTTTGTCGACTTTCCTATTGAAGGTCTCGACCTTACCAATCTCGTCGGCGAGCGGAAGGTTGGACAAAGGTTGGCCGAGGCTGGAGCGGACATCGAGGAGTTGGGAATTGGCAACATCGAGGAACCTCTAATCTATGACCTATATGCCGTCGACGAACA